>CATIWC010000430.1:0-227236 GCA_948472305.1 Vicia faba
AAATCCATCTATGTGCTCTCGATCAGATGGTCGTAGGCCAAGTCCCTTCCATACTCCCATACTGCCTCGTACACCCAATCCCTTAGACTTCCTCTCCAACTGCGCGTTGGGCCTAAGCCCAGTAGTTTCTACACCCCCACTCTCCTTGTTTTGCTAAAACCATAAACGACCTGCACCCCCTATCCAGAATTTTCATTTGGGCCTAGCCTAGTATACCTATTAACACCCCATGTTTTTTTTCTATATAATTGAAAATGCACCCCCTAATTCAAATTAAATTATTTAATTTTTTATATTATTTCTTTTATATAATTTTTTTTATTTTTTTATATATTATATTTCTTTTTTTCTTGATAATATTAATTATTATCATTAATATTAATTTTTATATTTATATTATTATTATTTATTATATCATATAATAAATTATTTTTATTCAAACTCATGCATATTATTTTCCCATATATTGCAATAAATATTTTTATATCATTCACTAATCAAGAGTTTTTTTTGCAATTAATACGATAAAAAATACTCAATAAACACCAAACTATTTTTCGCAACAAATTAATCTAAACAACCCTTTTTTGCAAAAGGGTTTCAAATGAAATTTGACTAATCGACCGTTTTGCCAAAATCTCCGCAATTACTACAACTGGTCAAAATGCGAGGTGATTCAAAATACATTTGCAACCCCTAAAAAACACCAACCAATACGAACTATGAATTGGGACTCTGATTCCTCTTAGGAGGATACGTAGGCACGCGATCTAAAATTGTGGCGAGTCTTGCTAATTAAAACTTAAAACACTGTTTCCTCCAAACCTGAACCTAGGGCTAATATCCTTGTGAAAAAGGTAGATGAAAGGTGCCTAACACCTTCTTTTCTTCTAGTTGAGTCCGTAACCTAGAATCTTTGTCCGTGCATTAGGGTTTTCTTTTAGGTTCCCTTCCTTAGGATAAAAACTAATAGTGGCGACTCTTGATTTAAAAACCAGTTGCAACATATACCATGGATTTTTGCACTAACCATTTCAAGGACCTAGAGATTTATCTTTGTCTTGTTTTGTAGGACATGGCTCTCACTCGCAGGAATACTGTCCAAATCAACCTCGTTAAAATGCCTCCTCAACTTAAGGAATTGGCATCAAGGGTCTCCAATGATTCTCCCTTCACCAAGAAATACGGTCGTCTCGTCAACTTGGTTACAACAAGTTTAAAGAGGATATGGTGAAAGTGTTATTCCAATTCTTTGACCCTCAACAGCATTGCTTTACCTTTCCTGATTACCAACTTGTGCCTACTATGGAAGAATTCTCTCAACTCTTGGGATTTCCTATTCTTGATCAACTACCCTTCAACGGTATTGAAAGAGACCCAAAACCTAAGCATATTGCTCGAGCTCTACATTTACAATGGCCTGATGTTATGGCAAATTGGGAAACAAGAAGTGGTGTCAAAGGGTTTCTAGCCAAGTTTTTGTTTGAGAAGGCTCAATATTTTTGGGATGCTATGGATTTACAAGCCTTTTAAGAAGTGTTGGCTCTTCTCATCTATGGGATGGTTCTATTTCTCAATCCTGACCATCGTTGATCGCTTGTGGGGAATTCCATAAAGTCCCTCTCCTAGGAATTAGGGAAGGAATCACCTATAACCCTTGTTTGGCTTTGTGACAGCTTGGATATGCAAGGAGAGATGGCCCTCATGATGAAATTGTCCAAGGAATTTCATTCGACTACGAGAATGATGTCCAAGGTTATCCTCAGAGATTTATACGAGCTTGGGGCATGGTTAACAAGGTTGATAGCAAGACGTTGGGGCATAAGAACTCCATTCCCTTGGAGCCTTATCTCAAGTGGGTGTGAGCTCACGCTCAAACCCTTATGATTCCTTATGAAGTCGTCCTACCTATCATTATGGAACCTATTGTCGAGGGAGATGTTCCTTACACTATTTTCTATCCTGACATGCCAACTACTCTCGAGGAGTTGCAAAGATCTTGGATTAAACTCAAAGGGGAACGAGACACCTTTGAAACCCAGTTCTACGCAAGAGAGAAGAAGGTTTTAGTGCTCACAGGACAACTTCATGATGAGTAGAATTTGAATGCCTACATTGCACCGAAGAGGATGCATTCATGGGAAGCTTTAGTCCTTTTGTTTTAGGAGTTTATTTTGTATTATCTTTGTTTCTTCCATTGTAAACCCAAGAGGCATTGTTGTAACCATTTAAACTTATTAATGAAATTAATGTTTGTTCTCTCTTTGTCTAAGCAAATATTAAATCTTAAAAGTCCTTGAAAACATTGCATAAGCATATCATGCATATCATCACATAAACAGGTTTCAGGACCGGTTTCTTATCTTTTTGCTGTTTATTTCAGCAAAACGAAATGGCTCTCGAACAGAATATTAAGGACCTTCAAGCACAAAATGCTCAATTTCAGCAGATGTTCCTGACTCTGGCTAATGGACAAGAGGACCTGAAGGCTCTCATTCTCAAAGACAAGAAGAAAAAGACAAAGAAACTAGTGGGTGTCCTGAAAATGGGAAAGAGATTCAGAGGACCAGCAGCGCGAGCTCTAGAATTTGCAACTCCGTCAAATGAAGAAGACGATCAGGAAGAGAAGACAAAAGAAGAGGACCATATTCCAGGGTCTGATGAAGAAGAGGCTGACTACGCTGAAGAACAATATCCTCCTATTGATGACAAATATAAACAGCTGGAGGATCGTCTCAACGCCATGGAAATTCAGAGAGTACCTGGTTTGGATTTTGAAGAATTAAGGTTTGTTTCTGGAGTGGTCATTCCACAGAAGTTCAAGGTTCCCGCATTTACTAAACATGTCAGGGTTTCATGTCCTAAGCTGCATTTGAGGTCTTATGTTAGAAAGATCCAACCTCACACCGCTGATAGGAATTTGTGGGTGCATTTTTTCCGGGAAAGTTTATCGGGGACTCAATTGGAATGGTTCTATCAGCTGGGGGAACCAATATCCACAACTGGGAGGATCTGGCTGCTACTTTCTACAGGCAGTACCAATACAATGCTGACCTCACGCCAACCCGTGCACAACTTCAATGCTTGTTTATGGGTTCCGGTGAGGGCTTCAAAGATTATGCCCAGAAATGGAGAGATCTTGCAGGAAGAGTCCAACTTCCTCTATCTGATAGAGAGCTGGTAGATATGTTCTTGGGTACTTTTACAGACCCATTTTTCAACTATCTGATTGGAAGCTCTTCAGCTGGTTTCACCGAGCTGATATTGACAGGCCAGAGAGTAGAAGTTGGCATCAAAAGTGGAAAAATTCAAGGGTTTACATCTTCTAATGTTGTAAAGAAGCCTTTCAGTGGGAAGAAGGAAGTCAGTGCTGCCAATGGCCAGAGAAATCAGGAAAAAGTTGAACCCCGTCCAATGGTAGGAGCTGTAATGATCTTCAACCATGTATCAACTCAACGAAAAAATAATCAACACATACATGATGCACCTAGAAGAAAATTCACCATACTTAACATGCCCTTATCTCAATTATTTCAACATCTAATGAAGGCTAGCTTGGTCACTCTGAGGGATCCTCCTCAAAATCCAAACACTACATCTCCCTGTTATAATCCAAATGCTCAGTGTGCCTACCACTCCAACAGTCTGGGGCATGATACAAATGAGTGTTGGGCTCTGAAGAATAAAGTTCAGGATCTTATTGAGGCAAATGAGATTGAATTTGATCCTCCTGAAACCCCCAATGTGATAAATGCACCAATTCCCAAGCATGGCTAGGGTATTAATGTTGTTGATGATGTTCTATTTATTTCTTCTATGGATGATTTGACTACCCCTCTGCTAACTGCTAAGAAGAATCTCTTACAAGTCGATTTATTTCCATGCCGTGGTGAAGGTTTCCACCTGTGTGTGTCTCTACCCAATGGTTGTTTATTGTTGAAGATAGGTGTCCAACTCCTGATGAACAACAAGGAAATTTTGTTTGAGAAGACTCCCTCTATGAAAGGTCTATGTGAAGATGCAAGATGTGAAGATGTGTCAATTATTACCATTTCCTACAATCCTCCCAGGGTCTCCTCCAAAAGACCTGTCAGGATTACATCCACTCCTAAAGTTGCTCCTTTAATTTTCACCTTTCCAGGACCCATACCATATTCCTATGACAAAGTTGTTCCTTGGAATTATGGAGAAGACATTTATTATCATGGCGTCAAGCAGGACCTCCTGGCCATTAAGAATGAAGTTACTGAAGATATTGATTCTAACATCGATAACATTGTTGGGACCATTAAAATTAACAGAAGCGGGAAGGTTTTCTCTCCTGAAATCTCTCCAAATATTGTTGCCTCTCCTTTGGTTATTCCTGCTAAAACACCTGTTGCCCCTGTTGTTATTCATACTATTGATTCAGCTGAGACTCGGGAAAAAGAAGTATTGGTTGAGCCTGCCCGAACGGAGGCACCCAAAGAAGCCATTCCTGAAGCCTCTAAATGAGAAATGGAGGAAATTTTGAAAATCATACGGAACAGTGACTATGATGTTGTGGAACAATTGGGGCAGACACCCTCAAAAGTTTCAATGTTGGCCTTGTTATTATTCTCCGAAGCCCATGCTAAGGCTTGGGTGAAGTTCCTGAAGTCGGATCATGTTCCACAAGAGACTTCTATCGACCAATTTGAGAACTGTGTTGCTAGTCTGACTGCTGACAATGGACTTGGTTTCTCTGATGCTGATTTGATGTCTAAAGGAAGAAATCATAATGATGCCATGGATGTCTCTATTGAGCGTAGGGGAACTACCCTGTGTCATGTTCTAGTTCATATGGGTTCGTCGCTAAATGTTCTACCCAAGGGTGCTCTAGATAGATTGGACTGTGAAGGACTGACTCTGAAACCCAGTAATATTGTGGTAAGAGCTTTTGATGGTTCTAAGAGAATGGTACATGGGGAGGTGGACATTCCTATTAAAGTTGGTTCCCAAACTTTTGGCTCCACTTTCTATGTGATAGACATTCACCTGTCTTACTCTTGTTTGTTGGGACGCCCTTGGATTCATGGGGCCGACGCTGTCACATCCACTTTGCATCAAATGTTAAAGTATCTGATTAATGGAAAGTTTGTCACAATCCATGGAGAAGAAGAGTATATGGTGATCCATCTTAAATCTTTCTGATATGTTGAGATGGACAGCGAGTTCATCGAGACCTTCTGCCAGAATTTTGAAGAGGTTCCTTAGGCAATTGTTGTTACCAAATCTGCTACCGCTGTTCCAAAGATTACCAGACCTCCACTAAAGATGGATTCTCTAAAAGATGCCTGGTGTTGTACCCCAAAATTTGCCCTCTCCTTTCATCAACATTTCTCACCACAAGACTCTTGGAATTCAAGATCAAGTTAGGGTTTGCTCTGCTCAAGACACCTCCTTGCACTGTTGACCTAAATTAGGGTTTGAGTTTGCACAGTGATATTTTAACCTACAATACCCAAAATGACTTTCATACTTCATGTTGGACTCACAAGTTTGTCCATACCAAGTTTCAAGCCTTGACCCAAATTTTTGCCCAGTCAATTGGACAGTTAACCTAGAAATCAGCTGTATCGGGGAAAAAGTCAACTGTGGCCAATTAACAGTCAAACCTCTTGAATTTTGACCCACATCAACATTATGAACTCATATGAACCATTTGATCAAGTTTGGATCACAATTCCACAAGAAATTTGATCAAATCCCCAAAATGGCAAAATGGTCATTTTTAGGGTTTTGACTGTGTCAAGGCAATTTTTGACTGTTTGACCTAGCCAATGGCAAATCAAGCTCAACCATGGACTCAAGGACTCAATGACATTGTCTTGACCCATTCAACAAGTTCAAAAGATCTCAAATTCATAAGGTTGACAAATGAATTTTTCAGTCAACTGATCAAAGTTTGACTGTATACTGAAAAGTCAAACTTGGACTTTTTGGTCAAAATCAAGTGCCAAGAGACATTTTTCATCAAGACATGTCAAATTATGAAACTTGTTCATCAAGAAACCCAAAAATGCAAATTAGGGTTTAAAAATGGAAACTTTTCATAACTTAGAAATTTTCTAAATTATGAAATTTTCTTATTTTTTCCTAACTTTGTCCCATTTTTTCACCAAGATGCAAATGGATTCAAACAAAACTTGCAACATGAAAGTTGTAGTACATCATAAAGTCTACAACTTTTATTCACAAATTTTTCTCAAAATAGGCTTTTATATCAAGTTATGAATTTTGGAACAAGGGTACCTAAAACTTTTAACTTAGAGAAATTTTGCCCTAGTTTAGGCAGGATTTTGACCCATCTTCTTGGCCATTTTTCACAAAGTTCCACTTGGAGTTTCAAGTTTCATTTCAAAGATGGATTATAGTAAATTTTGCAAGCTTTCTAAATTGTCAAAGAAATCCTCAAACACCTTTGTGGTTTTGGAGAATCGAATGCTTAAAGTTGGCAAAAACTCACTTTGATCCATGGCCAATACATGTTCATACAACTTTCATTTTCCAATAAGCATGCTTTGTACTAGCTTGCAGGCCTCTAAACCATTTTACACTCCTTAATTGAATGCAAATCCACTGAGCTAAGGCATTATCTGGTCATTTGGACATTGCATGCAAAACTAATCCCTATTCGGAAAAAGGTATAATGCCATTTTTGTAAAGTTACACTTTATGTCAAACCAAGATCTTTGAGGCATGGGGCCATATCTCTGAGGCAAGATCAAATCCACAAATAGCAAAGTATCAAGGGCAAAAGATGCAGCATACAAGATAGGCATTACAGGCCTGCATTGACAAGTTAGACATTCTTGCTTCACAAAGAAGAAATTGTCCAAAATCCTCCCAACTTGAAAACCAGTCATTGTTAGCTAAAACAAAGATCACAAACACATTTCACACAACCCTTTGAGTCAGAAGCAAGAGCCTTTCACCCCTAAAGCACCCTCATACCTAAAATCACCATTTTTCTGCAAAACAGGGCAAGCCCTGTAGAACCACCCCCATCTCCACTTTCCCTCGTGCGTTTTGCCTCAAACTTGTTCCAATACCTTCCACTCAACTCACCTGAACTATCCCAGACCTCCATTGCTAGCTGTAACACCATTAACACACATTGCCATTTATGTTTCAAAGCTTTGCAGGTTGAGTTCTGTAGCACGATTCAGGCTATTTCAAAACAAGCCAAGCATTGGGAAAGCTTCATTGGACATCAGGCAAGCTCAAAAGAACCTCAAGCACTCTTGGAAGTTGCTGCATTGTCCAGCTCAAAGTCAACTGAAACAGGTATTTCATGAACTTCTATCTCTCTATTTAGGAATAGTTAGACTTAGGTTTGTGAATGAAAGATGTTGTACTCATAGCCCTGAAGCCATACATGTGCTTAGTTTTCATTTATATTAATCGTGCTAGGAGAATTTGGTTCATGAACTTTCTGAAAAAACTAGGTTAAGATTTAGGGCCAGAGAAATTCTCTCTGGTCTTTGAGAGTTAGCTTAAGTTTTTTATATGGTTGGATTCGTTGCTTGATGCTCTACAAGTTTCATGTTATGAGTTTTGTCAAAAAGTCAAGGAATCCGGAGATAGCAGTTGATGTACAGAACGCGCGTTTTTTGTGAACTGAGGAAGAAGATGAAGTTACTTGGGTTGGGCCTGTTTGCTTTTGCTTCTCACACATACATTTTCAGTTTACACCCCCCTGGCCCATTTATTTGTACATTTGTCATTTTGATATTTTTATTTTTTATTCTGACTTTATTATTTTATGTCCAAATATAAAAAATGCTAAAAAATTATTTTTATATTTTTTCATATTTATTTGATATTTATTTTTATTTTACTAGTATAAAAATAATTTAAATACTTTATATTCCTTTTATTAAAACTAAAAAATAATATAAAAAATATGTTTATCTTTATTTATTATTTTGTACATACTTGAAAACATTTTCTTGAAATATATACCATGTTGTAAATAATTTATTTTATTTTTATACACACTTAGTATATTTAATATATTTAATACATATACATACATATTTTATATAAATAATTAAGACAAAAAATACAAAAATAATACATTTTCATTTTTATTAATATTTTATACTAAAAATACCATTTTTTTAATATACTTATACTTTTGTGCAAATTAATACATTATTGTATATAAATAATAAATAATACCATTTATTTAAGAAATTAGGGTTTTGCCCTAAAAAATAAAATAATTGAAATTGACTTTTTATTTGTTTACATTTCACATTAAGAAAAAAAACCTTTTACATACATAAAAATATTTTTGCATAAATACATTTTATTTAATATTTATTTATTGTATTTATTTAAATATTGTATATTTAATATTATGCCCTATACATTCAATTTGGTTGTAATAATTTAGGATTTAATTTCTTACAAAATAATCCCCAATTCAAATTTGTACCCCCCCCCCCCTCCCTATATCATATTGTAATAGTGTAAAATTTAAATTTTCGCACCTTTATATGCTTTCAATTATGCCATGATTAGACCTAGGGTTTGTATGCAAAATAAAATCAACAAATAGCTTGACCTAATCCAAAGATAACAATGCATGAAAAACAAACACAATGCACACTTGCATCCCTAGGGTTTCAATCCACTTGTTGCCTTCAAAAATGGGCCATGGTATGCATGTCAAGTACTTTGGCAAAACAAAAACAAAACAAAAGATCATAGTCCCTCGATGACGCTATCTGAGTTGCCTAAACAAAATGATCAAGTCCCTCAAGAAAATTGCCAAAAAATACTTGACACCATTGCTATCATGGTCTATACGATGACCCGCGTCTGTCCCGTTTAACACCCTAACACAAGGTTGTTCACCAAATACAATGGTGAAACAACACTATTAAAAGGGTTAAAAATATAAGAAAGATCTTTGAGTAAAATAGGGTAGACAACTCTTAGTTACTTGATCAAAACTTGCAAAAACATCCTTGCTATCTTCAAAATACACTTCACACCATAAATTTCAAAACCCTACTTTCAAACATTAAAAACTTTTCAAAAGACAAAAACTCCTTTGTATACATTCAAACAAGAATCATTACAAAGGTTGCCACAACGATGGCCTCTTTTCAAAACATCTTTCAAAATCACACACAAAGCACCATTTCAAACAATTGAAGAGCACCATTTCAAACAATAGAAATGCGAGGCAAGTGATCTAAGAAAGTAACTAAGAGCCCATGGATAACCATGGATAGAAAGGGTGCTAATACCTTCCCTTTCTATAATCTACTCCCCGAACCCAAGAAAACATCTCAAAGGTCTTTCCTGTGCTTTTTGACCTTTCCTTAGGATAAAATAAAAAGTTGGTGGCGACTCTTGCTAAACCGAAACATTTGCGAACACAAACACAAAATCCCAAGTCAGTTCTCCCACCGTATCACAGAACTGGCGACTCTACTGGGGAAATACTTTAAAAGTGGAGTAACCTTAGGGCTTAGATCACCCTTTGCATGATTATTGTTTGCTTTGATTGCTTTACATTTGGCTCTCTTGTTTGGGTTTGAAATCCTCCACCCGGATTTGGGAAACATTCATAGGTAAATAGCAATACATTATGGAAACTGTGCCGGGTATACCGACACGGTTGAAGCAATAGCTATATTAGTGCGACATATTTGTGAGTACCGGTAGCCTTTGAGTCAATCAAAGAGAATACGGGGCCGCTGAGTGATGTCATAAAGCACTAATGAACTCTTAGAACCTTACTTGACCATCTTGGCCTTTTATTAGGGGTAGTGAGATGACCGGCTTTGGTGTAGTCCGAAGTTGGTAGATACTCGATACTACACTCATTGAGGGTTGTTTTCTTGGAATATTTTGGTCGCTAGTTAAGTGGCTAAACCAAAACAATGAACATAGAAAACAATCCAGTGATATTGAGCTCCTTAGAACCCAGTTACTATTTATAGGACAGGTTTGAGCCAACTAAGCTCAAGAGGGTACTTACCTATGGAACCTCATGCAAGCCTAAAACTAGGGCTTTGTGTGATTTGCTTGTACATGTGTTTGTGCATACATCATGAACATCATAAAGCATCATATGCATCCACTAACCATTTCAAGGGTTTGGATCTTCATCTTTGTTCTTGTTTTGTAGGTCATGGAATCTCTTCGCAGGAAAACAATTCAAGTCAACCTTGTGAGAATCCCTCCTCAACTCAAGGAGCTTACATCCAGGATTCCAGAGAATTATCTCTTCAGTGAAAGACATGGTAGACTCCTTAGCTTGGTCAACACCAACATTGAAGAAGATATGGTGAAAGTTCTCTTCCAGTTCTTTGACCCCCTACACCACTGTTTCACATTCCTTGATTACCAGTTGGTGCCTACTTTGGAGGAATTCTCTCAACTCTTGAGAATTCCTATTCTTCATCAACTATCCTACAACGGTACCGAAAGAGAACCAAAGCCTGAAGATGTTGCTCAAGCATTACACTTGCAACCATATGACATCAAGGGGCACTGGGAAACCAGAAGTGGTGTCAAGGGTTTCTTGGCAAAGTTTCTGTTTGAGAAGGCACAAGACTGCTGGAATTCTCTTGATTTACAGGCCTTTTAAGAGATTGTGGCACTCCTCATCTATGGGTTGGTCTTGTTCCCAAACCCTGATCAACTTATAGATGTGAATGTTGTCAAGATTTTCATATCCCGAAATCCTGTACCTACATTGCTTGGGGACATCCTACACTCATTTTACACACGAACAATGAGGAAAAGAGGTGTTCTCATGTGCTTCACTCCTCTCCTAGCAAGGTGGTTTATTTCTCACCTTCCACAATCAGTTCTAAAGAATGAGCAGGGTTTAAGGTGGTCATAGCGATTGATGACCCTCACACATTCTGATGTACATTGGTGTTCTCGGTCTAGAGAAAATGTCATTATCATTGATCGTTGTGGGGAATTTCCTAATGTCCCACTACTTGGCATTAGAGGAGGCATTACCTACAACCCCTGTTTAGCTCTAAGACAGTTTGGATATGCTCGGAGGGATGGCCCTCATGACATGCTGATTCCTGACCTAGTTTTTGACTTCGACAACAATGAGCAAGGACTTCGACAAAGGTTCATCAGAGCTTGGAGGATGCCTAACAAGGTGGATAGTAAGACACTGAGGCACAACAATTCCATCCCCCTTGAGCCTTATCTCAAGTGGGTACGAACCCGCGTCCAGAATCTTATGATGCCATACCCTCACATTCTCCCCTTGATCAAAGAGCCAGTTATGGAAGGAGAGGTTCCATACACCATCCTCCATCCTGACATTCCAACATCATGGGAAGAAATTCAAAAAAGTTGGATCCAACTCAAGGACGAACGAGATACTTTTGAAGCCAGCTTCTATGCCAGCGAGAAGAAGGTTTTGGAGCTTACCCGCCGACTTCATGAGGAGGAAACTCTCAACACTTACATCGCACCAAAGAGGATGCGCAATGTCTTTTTACATTAAGAATTTTGTAATATTTTGCCCATAGGGCACTTATGTACTAACAATTTCTTCTTAATATGACGTGTGTTCCTTTTTGTTTGCAACAAATTTGAATTTCTGAATCCTTGAATGCATTACATGAATAACATACCATTCATCATATGCATAAACAGGTCTTCACATCAGGTTTCCTTATCTTTCTGCTGTTTATTTCAGCAAGATGGATTTAGAGCAAACGGTAAAGGATCTGCAGGCACAAAATTCACAATTCCAGCAACTCCTCATGACCTTGGCAAAGGGTCAAGAGGACCTCAAAGCTCTGTTGGAGAAGAATAAAGAGAAAAAGAAAAAGAGACCTGGGGTAGCCACTTTTGGAAGAAGGTTTGAGAGCAATGCTAGGAAGGTTCTTGAGTTCCCCTCAACGTCTGACGAAGGGGCTGGCAAAGGGAAAGGGGTTACTGTACCTTCTGAGTCTGAGGTGGAAGAGGAGGAGGAGGAAGAAGATGAAGACTACTCCGAACAACAGTATCCACCAGCGGATGATAAATATAAGAATCTTGAGGATAGACTGGCAGCCATGGAGTTACAGAGGGTACCCGGTTTGGATTTTGAAGAACTAGGACTGGTATCTGGGATTGTTATCCCTCCCAAGTTCAAGGTGCCAACATTTGCCAAGTAAGACGGTCTTTCTTGCCCAAAGATGCACCTGAGATCGTATGTCAGAAAGATCCAACCCCACTCATCTGATAAAGACCTCTGGGTACACTTTTTCCAAGACAGTTTGTCCGGCACACAGTTGAACTGGTTTTATCAGCTCGAGAGATCAGAGGTTCACAATTGGGAAGACTTAGCAGCTTCTTTTTACCGTCAGTATCAATACAACGCTGATTTGGCGCCCACTCGTACTCAGTTACAAAGTATGGGGATGGCTTCCAATGAAGGTTTTAAAGAGTACGCCCAGAAGTGGCGTGATCTGGATGGAAGGGTGCAGCCGCCGTTGCCAGATAGGGAGTTAGTTGACATGTTTCTAGTGACCCTGTCGGGCCCCTTCTTCAATCATCTAATTGGGAGTTCTTCCGCGGGATTTACTGAACTAATTTTGACTGGCGAAAGGGTCGAGGCCGGTATCAAAAGTGGAAAGATTCAAAAGGATGCTTCTGCATCCACAGCTGTTAAAAAACCTTTCCCGGCTAAGAAGGAAGCCTCGGTGTGTATTCTCAGAAGGGTCAGGGAAGAACCGAGTGTCGGCCGACTGTAGGGGCGGTGATGATTCAAAATTCTTCAAATGATCAACCTCGTAACAATCAGTCGAGACCTAATCAACAACGGGTAGAAAGGCCACAACGGCAGTTCACCCGCATCAAGATGACGCCAACTCAGGTACTCCTCCACTTATTGAAGTTGAATCTTACCAGTTTAAAGGAAGCGCCAAAAAATCCTAACACATCCTCTCCATACTACCACTCCAATGCCAAATGTGCTTACCATTCCGACAGTGTTGGGCACGATACCAATAATTGTTGGGCGCTTAAGAACAAAATCCAGGACTTGATTGATGCCAAATAAGTAGAATTCGATGCGCCTGTGAAGCCCAATGTTATATCTGCTCCGATGCCCAAGCACGGCCATAATGTTCATGTCGTTTTAGAAGACCTCCATGTTACTGATGTTGCCAATCTTTTGACTTCGTTGTTAGTAATTAAAGAGAAGTTGATGAGAGCTGGGATCTTTCCTGGTTGTGGTAAAGACTGCTATTTTTGTTTGAACATACGAGGTGATTGCCCAATGTTGAAGTCAGGTGTCCAACGCCTGATGGATACCCAAGAGATACTTTTCCAGAAAACCCCTGTTGATACCTTCAATCCTGTTACTCCTGCTACTTTTGCTACTTCAACCAACGATATTGCAATTATAACCATTTCCGACAATTCTCCCAAGGCTTGCAAAAGGCCTGTCAGGATTACACCCAACTCTGAATGTGTACCTTTAAAGATCACCATGCCGGGACTTGTCCCGTACCAATCAAGCAAAACGATACCATGGAACTATGGGGGAGAAATCTTCTACCATGGTATCAAACAAATCGAAACAGTCCATGAGATTTCTGAAGAAAAAAACCCTGATATAGGGAACATTGCGGGTACAAGCAAGATAACCCGCAGCGGCCAAATCTTTTCTCCGGAGATTGCTCCCCCTCGAGCAGTTTTCGGACCCTTGAAAGCTTTTGTACCTGTTGGGCCATCTGTGCAAGGCCCAGTGATTGAAGAATTGGATACTCCTAAAGTAAGACCATATGCTGATACTACCAACAAGGGTAAGGGGATACTAGAAGTGCTTGTCAGGACGAAGGCTCATGTTGTGGTTATCCCCGAAACCACTCAGAAAGAAATGGATGAAATCTTGAAAATAATCAGAAAAAGTGACTACGACATTGTGGAACAGTTAGGGCAGACCCCTTCTAAAATTTCAATGTTGGCTCTTCTACTCTGTTCTGAGTCCCATGCTAAGGCCCTAATCAAACTCTTAAAAGCGGCACATGTACCCCAAGAGACTTCGGCTGACCAGTTTCAGGAATGTGTGGCCAGTCTTACTGCTGATAATGGCCTTGGCTTTTCCGATGCTGACTTGACTCCCAAAGGAAGGAAACACAACGACGCGCTACATGTCTCAGTTGAATGCAGGGGAACCACCCTCGCCCATGTTTTAGTTGATACTGGTTCTTCCTTGAATGTGCTGCCGAAGAAAGCCTTAGACCGTTTGGACTGCGAAGGACTGACCCTCAAACCTAGTAACATTGTTGTTAGGGCTTTTGATGGTTCCAAAAGAATGGTTCATGGAGAGGTTGATATTCCTATCAAAGTAGGCACAGAGGTTTTCAACTCCACCTTCTACATGATGGACATCCGTCTATCATATTCGTGTTTGTTAGGAAGACCGTGGATCCATTATGCCGGGGCAGTTACCTCCTCTTTGCACCAAATGCTGAAATATCTTGTTAAGGGTAAGATTATAACAGTGCACGGCGATGAAGAGTACATGATAAGTCATCTCAATTCCTTCCGCTATGTGGAGTTGGATGGCGAATTCATCGAAACGCCTTTTCAACATTTCGAGGAAGTGTCTCTTGAGGTAGCAGTTGCGAAGACAATGGTCGAGATGCCTATCGTTCCCAAGCATGTATCTAGGATGGCATCTCTCAAGGACGCAGAGGCGGTGATCAAAGAAGGGAAGATTACAGTATAGGGACAATTGCATGACTTTCCCCATAAGACAGACAAGTTTGGGTTAGGGTTTACTGCTGCAGGACAAAAGGTTATGCGTCGCTCCAAGGTTGGAAGACCACCCGTCAAGATCTCACACCATGGAATCAATGCTGTAGAAGATGAAGATGAAGAGAGTCACTTTGAAGATTGGATCTTTCCGACCATCGAAGGGGGTTTGAGCAACTGGGAAGCAAAGGATTTTGTTCCCATCACCTTTATCAACCAGTAATTTTATCTTTGAACAATTTCCCATTTTTATGGTCTGTAATAACTAAACAATTTGCACACTATTTTCACCTCATGCCTTTCCCGGGGCATATAGGTCCATTTGTATGGGCTTGATCTTCTTCATTATCATATGCCATGTTTTAATGAATCATTGGACGTTTTTCATCTATAAACTGATGTGTTCATTTTCTTTCCTTTTGCATTTTGTTTGTTTAAGGATGGCTATCCCTTACACACACCCACACTCACAAATGCAGGTACCCATCCACTCTGGATTCCATGGGTGACTATTCTGTTTTAGCCTTCGATAACTCTGAATATTTGGTCAATCATGCTGAGTACGAAGTTGACGAAGATTGTGAAGTGCTGGGAGAGTTAGCCAGACTTTTACAACAAGAGGAGAGGGCTATTCTGCCTCATGAAGAGTTGCTATAAACCATCAACTTGGGGACAGAGGAAGATGGGAAAGAAGTAAAAGTGGGTGCCAACCTGGAACCAAGTGTCAAAGAGCGCTTAGTGCAGTTGTTGAACGAATATGTTGAAATCTTCGCCTGGTCTTATGAAGACATGCCAGGGTTAGACACAGATATCGTGGTTCACCGTCTCCCTACAAGAGAGGATTGTCCACCGATCAAACAAAAGGTCCGCCGGATGAGGCCTGACATGTCTGAGAAAATCAAGGCTGAAGTAATGAAGCAATTCAACGCTGGCTTTATGGCTGTTACCTCCTATCCACAATGGGTTGCTAACATTGTGCCCGTGCCTAAGAAGGACGGCAAAGTCAGAATGTGCATGGACTATCGGGATTTAAATAGGGCTAGCCCTAAAGACGATTTTCCACTACCACATATCGACATCTTGGTTGACAACACAGCTCATCACAAGGTATTTTCCTTCATGGATGGATTCTCGGGATACAACCAGATCAAAATGGCCCCCGAGGACATGTAGAAAACTACTTTTGTCACGCAATGGGGTACCTTCTGTTACAAAGTGATGCCATTCGGACTGAAGAATGCAGGGGCAACCTATCAACGCGCCATGGTAGCTTTGTTTCATGATATGATACATCATGAGATCGGAGTTTACGTAGACGACATGATAGCTCGATCACAGACAGAAGAAGAACACCTTGAGCATTTGCAAAAGCTGTTTGCCAGGTTGAAGGAGTATAAGCTCAGACTGAACCCAAGCAAGTGCACTTTTGGAGTTAGGTCTGGTAAACTTTTGGGATTTATTGTCAGCAACAAAGGTATTGAGGTTGATCCAGCTAAAGTAAAGGCTATACAATAAATGCCTGACCCCCGTACTGAAAAGGAGGTTAGAGGATTCTTGGGACGCTTGAACTACATTTCCAGGTTCATCTCTCACCTGACATCTACCTGTGAGCCAATCTTCAAGTTGTTGAAGAAAGATCAGGTGGTTGAATGGAACAATGATTGTCAAGTTGCTTTTGATAAAATCAAGGAGTATTTACTAGAACCTCCTATTTTGATGCCACCCGTCGAAGGAAGGCCGTTAATCATGTATCTGACTGTTTTGGATAACTCAATGGGGTGCGTACTGGGCCAACATGACGAGTCTGGCCGAAAAGAGCATGCCATTTATTACCTTAGAAAAAAGTTTACCGACTGTGAGACTCGCTACTCACTGCTCGAGAAAACTTGTTGCGCTTTGGTATGGGCTGCTCGCCAGTTAAGGCTGTATATGTTGATTCATACCACTTTGTTGATTTCCAAGATGGATCCGATTAAGTATATCTTCGAGAAGCCTGCTTTATCTGGAAGAATCGATAGATGGCAAATGATCCTGACAGAGTATGATATCCAGTATACTACCCAAAAAGCTATAAAGGGGAGTGTACTAGCTGACCATCTAGCTCATCAAGCCGTCGAAGATTACCAATCTATGAGATTCGACTTCCCTGACGAGGACATCATGACATTGGACAACATTGAAGGTAACGGACCGTATGACGGACCTGAACAAGGATCCTGATGGACCCTGTACTTTGATGGTGCTTCAAATGCACTTGGCAACGGTATCGGTGCGGTACTCATTTCTCCGGAAGGTTGCCATACACCATTCACTGCCCGACTTTGCTTCAGCTGT
Source organism: Vicia faba (assembly GCA_948472305.1). Classification (NCBI taxonomy): domain Eukaryota; kingdom Viridiplantae; phylum Streptophyta; class Magnoliopsida; order Fabales; family Fabaceae; genus Vicia; species Vicia faba. Next base: position 17,104 of record CATIWC010000430.1, read on the forward strand.
ACCAACCACATGGCTGAATATGAAGCTTGCATCTTTGGTCTCAAGGCTGCAATAGACTTGGGAATCAAATCGTTGGTCGTATTTGGGGACTCGGCTTTGGTTATCAGTCAAGTCAAGGAGAATGGGACACCAAACATCCTAATCTTATCCCATACAAAGGACATGTCCTGACATTGTTGCCTCATTTCGAACAGATTACTTTCGAACACTTCCCGTGATAAGAAAATCAGCTAGCAGATGCTCTAGCTACAATGTCTTCCATGTTTAAACTCAACTGGGATAACGAGGCTCCCCAAATTACCATCGAGCGAATGGACGAACCTGCACACTGTCATGAGATTAATACCGAAGAAGTAGTGGAACAACCATGGTTTCATGAAATCAAAAGGTATCTCCAGACTAGAGAATATCCTGAAGGAGATCCCGTCAATGACAAAAAGTTCTTAAGGAGATTTGCTGCCAAGTTCTTCCTAAGAAATGGCATCCTTTATAAGCGCAGCCATGATTGTGTTCTACTTCGTTGTGTGGACAAAGCTGAAGCAGAGTTGATCATGACTGAGATACACAGTGGCACGTTTGGCATCCACTTGAGCGGACATACGATGGCTAAGAAGATTCTAAGGGAAGACTACTACTGGTCTACCATGGAAGCTGATTGTCATCAACATTCCCGTACCTGCCACAAATGCCAAGTCTATGCTGATAAGGTACATATTCCTCCTATTCCTCTCAATGTTCTGACAGCTCCTTGGCCATTCGCAATGTGGGGCATTAACATGATTGGAGAGATCAAGCCTACGACATCCAATGGACATCGCTTCATCTTGGTCGCTATTGATTATTTCACCAAGTGGGTTGAAGCAGCTTCCTATGCCTCTGTTACAAAGAATGTGGTTGCCCGCTTCATCAAGTAGAACCTCATATGCCGGTATGGTGTCCCCGACAGGATCATCACAGACAACGGTACAAATTTGAACAACACTATGATCACCGCCCTGTACGAGTAGTTCAAGATTTATCATCACAATTCATCTCCCTATCGGCCGAAGATAAACGGTGTTGTTGAAGCCGCGAACAAAAATATCAAGAAGATCATTCAAAAGATGACAGTCACCTACAAGGACTGGCATGAGATGTTACCGTTTGCTCTGCATGGATATCGTACCACAGCACGTACTTCAACAGGGGCAACCCCATTTTCTTTGGTGTATGGCATGGAAGTTGTTCTACCCATGGAAGTTCAGATTCCTTCCTTAAGGATTATAAAGGAAGCTGGTTTGAGTGAAGACGATTGGATTCAGACCCGGCTTGATCAACTTAATCTGATCGACGAGAAGCGACTTACTACTGTTTGTCATGGTCAGACGTATCAAAAACGAATGATCAAGGCTTTCAATAAGAAAGTCAGACGTCAAGTATATCAAGTCGGAGATCTTGTAATCAAGCGGATCATCTTACCGCAAAGTGATCCCAGGGGCAAGTGGACTCCTACTTACGAAGGACCATTTGTGATCAAGAGCATCTTTTCTGGTGGGGCAATGATTATGACCACCATGGACGGTGACGACTTTCTGCACCCTGCGAACACAAACATAGTCAAAAGATACTACGCATAAAATGACCCAACAAGTTGAAAACCCGAAAGGGCGACTTGGGCAAAAATGGGCATCCTGGTGAATCGAAAACCCGAAAGGGAGGTTCAGGCAAAAATTAGGGATAAAACAAAAAAAAAATGTACACCCGGCAAGTTGAAAACCCGAAAGGGCGACTTGGGCAAAAAAGGGTTTCCCGGTGGATCGAAAACCCGAAAGGGCGGTCCAGGCAAAAGTTAGGGAATTAAAGCGTATGACTATATCTCGTCGGATCACTTTAAGAACAATCTCTTCACCAAAAAGCTCCAAGCTCCTGATCAATCCCATCATCGGCGGACGAAGCAGCAAATGGACAAGATATTCAGAGTTGTGAAGGCTATAGCAGAATGGGAATCCCATGGAATTGTTACACATAGCCATCTTTCTTTTGTATAAATTTTTTTAATTTTTACGACAACATTCTCTTACTAGGATGTCTGTCTCCTTTGTACAAAGATACTCACAAAAGTTAAATACAAATATACTTCAAAATGCATAAATTTGTTTGCCTTTCTTTTCTTTTTACACTTATGTTTTATTTGAAAACGTCCAATGTTTTGTTAAATAGGCATATGCATTTGAATATAATCACTACTTACAAATAAAACGAAATTGAAAAAAGATAATTACTGATAGGTTGAAGGTGTAGAAAGATATCTTTATGCCATTTCATAAGAAATCCCCTGCAATACATCATTCAGATCTTCAACAAGGCTAAATTTGGGGTATATTTCCCCAGCGAGTTAGGCTTCAAAATCCTCAGCTGAGCCAGTGCATTCCAAAACTTGATTCCCCAGCTGAGTTGAATTTCAAAATTCCCATCAAAATTCAAACTCCCTATCCCCAGTGGAGCCAGAATAGTCTAAACCTTCTTCCCCAGCGGAGCCAGAATAGTTAACATTTCCCCACAGAGTTATCTCCCAGCAAGATCAAAGATTCTCGGCCTCAGTTCTCCGAGCAGAAGCCTCCTAGGTTTCAATTCCCCAGTAGAGATCATCAGAGTTTTCCTCATTCCCTAGGAAAGTCATGAGGGATTCTCACATCCCCGCAGGTGCTGTCAAAGGCCTTGTTAATCCCCACAAGTTGCCAAGGATTTTTCAATCTCCAGCAGTGGTCCCAGGATTTCCCCTTCTCAGCAATCAGAGATCTTTAATCCCCAAGCAGTCAGCAGACGGCAAGGATTTCTCGTCTTCAATAATCAAAGATTTTTGGAATCCCCAACATTGGTCAAGGATTTACTCTCCCCAACAGCAATCAAAGATTTCATTATCTCCAGTTATCAAGGATTTATTTTCCTTAGCAAAACAGCTACTCAGCTTACATGCACATCCATTACATTCATATATCATAAACATTGATGAAACACAATTCATCGCATCATACATATCATGCAACATAACTTTGTGTTTTAGCTAACATTTTACCCTTTTCAGGATAAGATTAAAAGGCTATCGTTAACAATTATTCAGATACAGTATGGATACACCCCAGACACTGCGGTCATTCTATTACTCATTCACAATTTCAAGTCAAAATACAGTACAAATACACCCCAGACACGGCGGACATTCTACTACTCATTCAGACTTCAGCAATCCGATACAGACTAGATACGCTCCAGACACGGAAGCCATTCTATCTCTCATTCAGATTCAACTATCAACCACAAGTTCATATACGCTCCAGACACGGATTCCATTCTGGCTTTAACACCAGCTGTTTGATTCTCCCCAGTGCAATTTCCACAGAAGTCATTCTGTCACTTATTCAGATCCTAGTTACAGTCTCAGATACACTCCAAACACGAAAGTCATTCTGCTACTCATACATATCTCAACTTCAGATACAGTCCAGATACGCTCCAGACACGGTTGCCATTCTGCCACTTATTCAGATCTTATCCCCAGTACACAGTTGCCCCATATACAGATATTTCTCTGTTACCCATTCAGAATATAGATACACTCCAGACACGACAGTTATTCTGATATTCATTCAAAACTCAAATACAGTTACGGTTTGGATACGCTCTAGACATGGGCGTCATTCCCTTGCTCATACAAATCCAGTCGCCAGATACAGTTCAAATGCATTCCAGACACGGATACCATTTTAAATGCTCATTCTTCTGACCTACCACATTGCAATTCAACAAACATTCTTGGATGGCATCTTTAATCCCATCACCAGCAAGATTCTACCATCTCTAAGCCCATTTCCTTAGCTATGTTGTGACGAGTGCAAATTTACGGGCACTCTAGTGTCCAATCCTCTTTTACCTTCGAGTCGCGAAAGGCAAACTTGCCAATCTAACTCTTCAGGTTCAAGAAGATTGAACAGGGGCAACTGTTGTACCCCAAAATTTTCCCTCTCCTTTCATCAACATTTCTCACTACAAGACTCTTGGAATTCAAGATCAAGCTAGGGTTTGCTCTGCTCAAGACACCTCCTTGCACTGTTGACCTAAATTAGGGTTTGAGTTTACACAATGATGTTTTGACCTACAATACCCAAAATGACTTTCATACTTCATGTTGGACTCACAAGTTTGTCCATACCAAGTTTCAAGCCTTGACCCAAATATTTGCCAAATCAATTGGACAGTTAACCTAGAAATCAACTGTATCGGGGAAAAAGTCAATTGTGGCCAATTGACAGTCAAACCTCATGAATTTTGACCCACATCAACATTTTGAACTCATATTAACAATTTGATCAAGTTTGGATCACAATTCCACAAGAAATTTGATCAAATCACCAAAAGGGTAAAATGGTCATTTTTTGGGTTTTGACTGTGTCAAGGCAATTTTTGACTGTTTGACCTAGCCAATGGAAAATCAAGCTCAACCATGGACTCAAGGACTCAATGAAATTGTCTTGACCCATTCAACAAGTTCAAAAGATCTCAAATGCATAAGGTTGACAGATGAATTTTTCAGTCAAGTGATCAAAATTTGACTGTATACTGAAAAGTCAAACTTGAACTTTTTGGTCAAAATCAAGTGCCAAGAGTCATTTTTCATCAAGACATGTCAAATTATGAAGCTTTTTCATCAAGAAACCCAAAAATGAAAATTAGGGTTTAAAAATGGAAAAATTTCATAACTTAGAAATTTTCTAAGTTATGAAATTTTCTTATTTTTTCCTAACTTTGTCCCATTTTTTCACCAAGATGAAAATGGATTCAAACAAAACTTGAAACATGAAAGTTGTAGTCCATCACAAAGTCTACAACTTTTACTTACAAAGTTTTCTTAAAAGAGGCTTGTATCTCAAGTTATGATTTTTGGAACAAGGGTACCTAAAACTTTTAACTTAGAGAAATTTTGCCCTAGTTTAGGCAGGATTTTGACCCATCTTCTTGGCCATTTTTCACATAGTTCCACTTGGATTTTCAAGTTTCATTTCAAATATGGATTATAGTACATGTTTCAAGATTTCCAAATTGTCCAAGAACTCCTCAAACACCTTTGTGGTTTGGGAGAATCGAATGCTTGAAGTTGGCAAAAACTTACTTTGATCCATGGCCAATACATGTTCATACAACTTGCATTTTCCAATCAGCATGCTTTGTACTAGCTTGCAGGCCTCTAAACCATTTTACACTCCTTAATTGAATTCAAATCCACTGAGCTAGGGCATTATCTTGGTCATTTGGACATTGCATGCAAAACTAATCCCTATTCGGAAAAAGGTATAATGCCATTTTTGTAAAGTTACACTTTATGTCAAACCAAGATCTTTGAGGCATGGGGCCATATCTCTGAGGCAAGATCAAATCTACAAATTTCAAGTATCAAGGGCAAAAGATGCAGCATACAAGATAGGCATTACAGGCCTGCATTGACAAGTTAGATATTCTTGCTTCACAAAGAAGAAATTATCCAAAATCCTCCCAACTTGAAAACCAGTCATTGTTAGCTAAAACAAAGATCACAAACACATTTCACACAACCCTTTGAGTCATAAGCACGAGCCTTTCACCCCTAAAGCACCCTCATACCTAAAATCACCATTTTTCTGCAAAAAGGGCAAGCCCTGCAGAACCACCCCCATTTCCACTTTCCCTCGTGCGTTTTGCCTCAAACTTGTTCCAATACCTCCCACTCAACTCACCTGAACTGTCCCAGACCTCCATTGTTAGCTGTAACACCATTAACACACATTTCCATTTTTGTTTCAAAGCTTTGCAGGTTGAGTTCTGTAGCACGATTCTGGCTATTTCAAAACAAGCCAAGCATTGGGAAAGCTTCATTGGACATCAGGCAAGCTCAAAAGAACCTCAAGCACTCTTGGAAGTTGCTGCATTGTCCAGCTCGAAGTGAACTGAAACAGGTATTTCAAGAATTTCTATCTCTCTATTTAGGAATAGTTTGACTTAGGTTTGTGAATGAAAGATGTTGTACTCATAGCGCTGAAGCCATACATGTGCTTAGTTTTCATTTATATTAATCGTGCTAGGAGAATTTGGTTCCTGAACTTTCTGAAAAAACTAGGTTAAGATTTAGGGCCAGAGAAATTCTCTCTGATCTTTGAGAGTTAGCTTAAGTTTTTTATATGGTTGGATTCGTTGCTTGATGCTCTACCAGTTTCATGTTATGAGTTTTGTCAAAAAGTCAAGGAATCCAGATATAGCAGTTGATGTACATAACGCGCGTTTTTTGTGAACTGAGGAAGAAGATGAAGTTACTTCGGTTGGGCCTGTTTGATTTTGCTTCTCACACATACATTTTCAGTTTACACCCCCCTGACCCATTTATTTGTATATTTGTCATTTTGATATTTTTATTTTTTATTCTGACTTTATTATTTTATGTCCAAATATAAAATATGCCAAAAAATTATTTTTATATTTTTTCATATTTATTTGATATTTATTTTTATTTTACTAGTATAAAAATGATTTAAATACTTTATATCCCTTTTATTAAAACTAAAAAATAATATAAAAAAATATGTTTATCTTTATTTATTATTTTGTACATACTTGAAAACATTTTCTTGAAATATATACCATGTTGTAAATAATTTATTTTATTTTTATACACACTTAGTATATTTAATATATTTAATACATATACATAAACATTTTAAATAAATAATTAAGACAAAAAATACAAAAATAATACATTTTCATTTTTATTAATATTTTATACTAAAAATACCATTTTTTTAATATACTTATATTTTTGTGCAAATTAATATATTATTGTATATAAATAATAAATAATACCATTTATTTAAGAAATTAGAGTTTTGCCCTAAAAAATAAAATAATTGAAATTGACTTTTTATTTGTTTACATTTCACATTAAAAAATAAACCTTTTACATACATAAAAATCTTTTTGCATAAATACATTTTATTTAATATTTATTTATTGTATTTATTTAAATATTGTATATTTAATATTATGCCCTATACATTCAATTTGGTTGTAATAATTTAGGATTTAATTTCTTGCAAAATAATCCCCAATTCAAATTTGTACCCCCTCCCTATATCATGTTGTAATAGTGTAGAATTTAAATTCTCGCACCTTTAGATGCTTTCAATTATGCCATGATTAGACCTAGGGTTTGTATGCAAAATAAAATCAACAAATAGCTTGACCTAATCCAAACATAACAATGCATGAAAAACAAACACAATGCACACTTGCACCCCTAGGGTTTCAATCCACTTGTTGCCTTAAAAAATGGGCCATGGTATGCATGTCAAGTACTTTGGCAAAACAAAAACAAAACAAAAGATCATAGTTCCTCGATGACGTTATGTGAGTTACCTAAACAAAATGATCAAGTCCCTCAAGAAAATTGCCAAAAAATACTTGACACCATTGCTATCATGGTCTATACGATGACCCGCACCTGTCCCGTTTAACATCCTAACACAAGGTTGTTCACCAAATACAATGGTGAAACAACACTGTTAAAAGGGTTAAAAACATAAGAAAGATATTTGAGTAAAATAGGGTAGACAACTCTTAGTTACTTGATCAAAACATGCAAAAACATCCCTGCTATCTTCAAAATACACTTCACACCACAAATTTCAAAACCCTACTTTCAAACATTAAAAACTTTTCAAAAGACAAAAACTCCTTTGTATAAATTCAAACAAGAATCATTACAAAGGTTGCCACAACGATGGCCTCTTTTCAAAACATCTTTCAAAATCACACACAAAGCACCATTTCAAATAATTGAAGAGCACCATTTCAAACAATAGAAATGCGAGGCAAGTGATCTAAGCAAGTAACTAAGAGCCCATGGATAACCATGGATAGAAAGGGTGCTAATACCTTCCCTTTCTATAATCTACTCCCCGAACCCAAGAAAATATCTCAAAGGTCTTTCCTGTGCTTTTTGACCTTTCCTTAGGATAAAATAAAAAGTTGGTGGCGACTCTTGCTAAACCGAAACATTTGCGAACACAAACGCAAAATCCCAAGTCAGTTCTCCCACCGTATCACACCAGGGCTGTAATTGAAGAAGGTGGGTGCACTATTTGGGGCCAACTACCTGACATACCCTATAAGTCTGATAAGTTTGGTTTAGGTTTCACGTCAGGAGCTCAAAAAGCCGTTCGTCGTGCTCGCGTCAGAGGACCACCACTATGCATCAACAATCGCGGAGTCAATGGTGTAGAAGACACTAACAATGATTGTGACCTGGACAATTGGATCTTCCCTGCTACCAATGTTGGACTCAACAATTGGACGACTAGAGACTTTGTTCCCATTACTTTTATCCAGGAATAATTTATTTTATTTTTTTTGGGATATGTAATATTTGAATAATTTAAAATTTAAAGCCTTGTGTCTTACCTGAGGCACAATGGTTTATTTGTGAGGGTTATCATTTAACTTTCATATGTCATAAATAAATCATTGGACGTTTTGCATACAAATTTTGCGCTCTTTATCTTTCTTTTCTGCTTTTACTTTATCAAAATAGCTATGCTCTCTTACACACACTCACATATCAAACTGCAGATCCACGTCCACTTTGGATCCCATTAATAACAGTTCTGATAATTCCAGTTATGACTTTTAAAATCCGATCTACCAAGCTGAAGACGAAGGTGAGAAAGATTGTGAAGTACCAGGAGAACTTGCTAGACTGTTACAATAGGAGGAAAGAGCAATACAACCTCATGAAGAGCCAGTCGAGATGGTAAACTTGGGTACTGAAGAGGATAAGAAGGAAGTCAAGATAGGTGCCAACTTGGAGCATAGTGTCAAAGAGCGGTTAATCTAGATGTTACATGACTACATTGATATTTTTTCCTGGTCATACGAAGACATGTCGGGGCTGGACACTGATATTCTGGTTCATCGTCTACCAACGAAAGAAGATTGTCCTCCAGTAAAGCAAAAGGTTCTTCATATGCGTCTTGAGATGTTAGAAAAGATCAAGGCTGAAGTGATAAAACAGTTTAATGTCGAGTTCTTAGCTATTACTTCTTATCCACAATGGGTTGAAAACGTGGTACCGGTACCTAAAAAGGACGACAAGGTGTGTATGTGCGTGGATTAGAGAGATTTGAATAGGGCGATCCCCAAGGATGACTTCCCGCTTCCCCATATTGATGTTCTGGTTGACAACACTGCACAACATAAGATATTCTCCTTCATGGACGGTTTCTCCAAGTATAATCAGATTAAAATGTCACTTGAAGATATGGAGAAAATAACTTTCGTCACGCAGTGGGGCACCTTCTGCTACAAAGTTATGCCATTTGGGTTGAAGAACGTCGGGGAAACCTATCAGCGTGCTATGGTAGCTTTGTTTCATGATATGATCCATCATGAGATAGAGGTCTACGTCAATGATATGATAGCCAGGTCTCAGACTGAAGAAGAGCACGTGGATCACCTACAAAAGCTGTTTGAGACACTGAAGAAATACAAGTTGAGACTGAACCTGAACAAGTGCACCTTTGGAGTAAGATCTAGTAAGCTCTTAGGTTTCGTTGTCAGCGAAAAAGGTATCAAAGTAGATCATACAAAGGTTAAAGCTATTCAAGAGATGCCAACTCCATGCACCTAAAAGGAGGTTAGGGGATTCTTGGGACGCCTAAACTACATTTCCAGATTCATTTCCCACCTAACCACTACTTGTGAGCCAAATTTAAAATTACTAAAGAAAGATCAAGTAGTGAAGTGGGATAACGACTGCCAGAATGCCTTTGACAGAATTGAGGAGTATCTTTAAGAACCTCCAATTTTGATGTTTCCAGTTGAAGGAAGACCTTTGATCATGTACTTAACAGTATTAGAAAATTCAATGGGGTGTGTGATGGGGCAGCATGACGACTCTGGTCGAAAAGAGCATGCAATATACTACCTTAGAAAAAAATTTACCGGCTGTGAAACAAGATACTCACTGCTCGAGAAAACTTGATGCACTTTGGCATGGGCTGCTCACCAACTAAGACAGTATATGTTGACCCACACCACTTTATTGATATCTAAAATGGATCCTATCAAATACATATTCGAGAAGCCCGCTCTCTCTGGAAGAATAGCAAGATGGCAAATGGTCCTGACCGAATATGACATTCAATACACTACCCAAAAATCAATAAAAGTAAGTGTACTAGCTGATCATTTGGCTTATCAGGCTGTGGATGACTATCAATCCATGAATTTTGAGTTCCCAGACAAGAACATCATGTTAGTGACTGATTATGGAGAACCTGGATCGAATGAAGGACCTGAAAAAGTTTCCCAATGGACTATATTTTTTGATGGAGCTTCCAACGCACTTGGCAATGGCATCGATGGTGTGATCATATCTCCTGAAGGCTGTCATACTCCTTTCACTTCCAGACTATGTTTCAACTGTACCAATAATATGGCTGAATATGAAGCATGCATTATGGGTCTCAAAGCTGTTATCGACTTGAGAATCAAATTCTCGAGTGTATTTGGAAACTCGACCCTGGTAATCAGTCAAATTAGAGGAGAATTAGACACGAAGCATCCTAATATCATCCCTTACCGAGAGCATGTGTTGACACTGATTCCACATTTTGAAGAAGTTACCATTGAGCATTTTCTACGAGAAGAAAATCAATTAGCGGATGCGCTAGCTACTATGTCATCCATGCTTAAAGTCCGATGGGATAATGAAGCTCCTCAGATCACTATTGAGAGATTGGACGAACCAGCATACTGTTATGAGGTTGATACTAAAGAAGTAGTGGACAAACCTTGGTTCCACAAAGTGAAAAGATGCCTCGAAGCCCAAGAGTATCCTGAGGGAGATTTCGTTAATGATAAAAAGTTCCTAAGAAGGTTCTCTACCAAGTTTTTCCTCAATAACGGAATCCTCTACAAGCGCAACCACGATTCTACTTTGCTTCGGTGTATAGACAAGAGTGAAGCAGAGAAGATTATGGAAAATATGCACGAAGGTACCTTTGGCACCCATTCTAGTGGGCACACAATGGCTAAGAAGATTATAAGGGCAGGGTACTACTGGTCCACTATGGAAGCAGACTGTTATCAGCATTCCCGAACTTGTCATAAGTGCCAAATCTATGCCGATAAAGTACATGTGCCTCTGGTTCCCTTGAACGTCTTGACTGCTCCCTGGCCTTTCGCAATGTGGGGCATTAATATAATCGGAGAGATTAGACCTGCCTCTTCTAATGGGCACTGCTTCATCCTGGTTTCCATTGATTATTTCACAAAGTGGGTCGAGGCAGCTTCATTTTCTTCTTTTACCAAGAACTTCATGGCTCAGTTCATCAGACATAGCCTTATCTATCGGTATGGTACTCTAGAAAGAATCATCACATATAATGGTACCAATATCAATAATACTATGATCACAAAGTTCTGCACACAATTCAAGATTCAACATCATAACTCTTCTCCTTACCGGTCGAAGATGAATGGCGCTGTAGAGTCCGCCAATAAAAACATCAAGAAGATCATACAAAATATGATGGTGACATACAAATACTGGCAAGAGATGTTACCATTCGCTCTTCATGGTTACCGTACCTCAGTACAGACGTCAATAAGGGAAACTCCTTTCTCTCTGGTATACAGTATGGAAGTTGTCCTACCCATCGAAGTCCAGATCCCTTCCTTGAGAATCTGAAGGATACGGGTTTGAATGAAGACAGATGGGTTCAGACTCGACTTGACCATTTAAACCTGATTGACGAGAAAAGGCTCGCAACTGTTTGTCATAGCCAGATGTACCAGAAACATATGATCAAAGCTTTTAACAAGAAGGTCAGACATCGGGAATATAAAGTTGGCGAACTAGTAATCAAGCGCATTATCCTGCCATAAGGTAATCCCATGGGAAAATGGACTCCCAAATATGAAAGACCATTTATGATCAAGAACATACTTTCTGGTGGAGCCATGATATTAACCATTATGACGGTGACGACCTTCCGCATCCTGTAAATGCGGACATAGTTAAAAAATACTACGCATAAACAAAGACCCCCTAGGTTGACTGGACTAGGAAAAAATAAGGGCATCCCGGTGAACCAAAAGGGTTCGGGCAAAAGTTAGGGATATATATGAAAAAAATTTGTACACTTAGCAAGTCGAAAACCTGAAAAGGCGGCTTGAGCAAAAAAGGGTATCCTAGTGGACTGAAAACCCGAAGGGGTGGTCCAGGAAAAAGTTAGGGATTACAAGCGTACAACTATGTCTCGGTGGATCACTTCACAGACAGACTTTAGTATCAAGTGTCAAATTCAAATGGTACTAATCAATCCAGTCAGCTTCGGTCATGCAGCAAAGTGATGAGACGCTCAAAGATATAAAGGCAATAGCAGAATGGGAACCCAATGGGATCATTTCACATAGCTATTTTTCTTTGTATGATGCTTTGTATAGTTTTCATTCTTACGACGACATTATCTTATTAGGATGTCTGTCTCCTTGTACAAAAAAACGGCTGTTATAGGCAGACTTCTTTAGATTAATAAAAAAGCTATCTCTTTGAAAGTACATAAACTATTTGTTTTTATTTTTCTGTTTTGTTTTGCAAAAACGTCCAGTGATTAATTTTAACATATGAATTTGAATATAATTACCATTTACAAATACACGCATAAAAAAACAGAAAGACAGTTACTAACGGCTTTAAGAAACGGGACAATGTCTAAAATCCATCTGCAAATCCCCGTAGATACATCCCACAATAGATACAGATACAGAGACATCCTCCTACGAAGTCACTTCCATATCTTTATCATACAACCTATTGATGTCAGAAATTCTGATATCCCCCGCAGAGCAAGAGTCTCCAATCATCCCCCCAGCATCTTGAAGAATTCCACGACATGGTTCATAAACTTCTTGGGTTCCCTAACAGGGCCTCATAAAAATCCACAAGCAAGTTACGGAGTTTTCTTTCCCCAGTAGAGTTTATTTTTCTAGCCACAGAAGTCCATCTCCTAGCAATTCAAATAAATAATGAAGAAACACATTCTTCATCCCCAGCAGCAGTCAGGGATTTATTTTCCCTCAATTCAACAACGAACAACTGATCAGCTCATATATTGCATTCACACATTACTTTATAAATATCATAGCATATGCATACAAAATACATATAGCACAATCTCACTTATTTTGAGAACATCATTACACAATGTATGTCATGCATCATGACATTGCATACAACTAACTCTTTACCTTTTCAGGAAATATCAACAAACAAATATCGTCATCAATTTTCAACAACTTCCAGATTGACTCCTGAAACAAGACAGGACAACTATTTGTGAATAACTGATTGTAGATTAATACCTGTAACAAGACAGGGAAACTATCTACGTGAACAGATTGAAGATTAACTCCCGAAACAAGACGAGGAAACTATCTTTCTTTCTCTAAGGTCAGAGATTAATTTCTTAAACAAGCCAGGGAAACTATCTCTACGACCAAAAAAAATAAGGTTCCGGATTAATACTTGAAACAAGACATGACAACTATCTGTGAACAACTGATTATAGATTAATACCTGAAACAAGACAGGGAAACTATCTATATGAACAGATTGAAGATTAACTCCCGAAACAAGACGGGGAAACTATATTTCTTTCTCTAAGGTCAGATATTAATTCCTGAAACAAGCCAGGGCATATATCTCTACAAACAACAAAAGGTGGGTTCAGAATTAATACCTGACACAAGACATGATAACTATCTATGAACAACTGATTGTAGATTAATACCTGAAACAAGACAGGACAACTATCTACATGAACAGATTGAATATTAACTCCCAAAACAGGATGGGGAAACTCTCTTTCTTTCTCTTTGGTTAGATAAAGATCAATTCCCGAAACAGGAAGAGGCGACTATCTTTATCACCAATGGCATGAACTCTCGAAACAAGACAAATTTACCAACAAATTGATTGTATATCAATTCCCGAAACAAGACGGGGAGGCTATCTACATGACAAACACTTATGTCAAAACATCTACTATTTCAGTATAAATCGACCAAATATTTACCCTAATACTTCTTATAATATTTATCAACAATCCTTTGGATGGCATCTATAAGCCCATCCGTGACAAACTCTCTGTCACCTCTCCAAATGGCGTCTTTAAGCCTATTCTCGACACAATCAACCACCACATCATCGAGTGCAAATTTCTGGGCACTCTAGTGTTCAATCATCTTCCACCTTCAAGTCACGAATGGCAGACTCGTCAATCTAACTCTTCCAGTTTAAGAAGATTGAACAGGGGCAACTGTTGTACCCCAAAATTTTCTGTCTCATTTCTCAAGATATTTCCAACAAATATCTCCAATGCCTCAAGTTTGTGCAAGTATCGACTAGGTCAAACAATCTCCTCAACATTGATGCCTCAAATTAGGGTTTGAGTTTGTATAAAGGAAGTCAGATTTCTAATGTTTCAAATGACTTTAATGGATCATTATGGACCCTGAAGATTACTTCTATCAAGTTTCAAGTCTTGGATCACGATTTTCCAAGAAATACATTCAAATTATCAAAAGGGCAAAATGTGCGAAATTAGGGTTTTTACTAAAAATGACCGAACTTTGATTTTTGACCTAATACCTAACTTATTGGTTGGAAGCATGATCTCAAGGATCCGAGCGCGTCATATTGACCTAATCGCATATTTCCATTCATCTCCTGAGATTGACAGACAAAATTCAGACAACTGGTGGAAAAAGTCAATTGTACACTAAAAAGTCAAACGTTGACTTTTTGACCAAAATTGAGTCCCAAAAATAAGAGAGTCAAAAATACAACTTTTGCAAGACTTGGAAATTTTTCTAAGTATTTTCTATACTTGTTAATTTCAGCGCTTCATGACGTCTTTTCACTACAATTCAAAATAATTCAAGATGTTACAAATAATTCAAGATGTTACAAATAATTCAAGTTATTACAAACTGACATTTTTGCCAGATTACAAACCCTAAGTTTGGTTTTGTTTGAACTCTTTCCCTTTGACTCAAACCTTGCCACTATGTAGCCCACAAACATGCTTTGTCTTTGTTATAACCTGCATAAATTTATCCACAAACCAAATTTTGTATCATGCTACAAACAATGTTGTCCAAGCCTGCTGTACTGCCCACATAACAGCCCAAAACCATGTCAAAAGACAGATTGCTATACTGCTATAAAACAGCCCTGCACCAAGCTGCCACAACACTCCAAAACTACTGAAAAAAAAGTCGTGCTATGCTACTATCAACCCAGTCCAAGCCTGCATTATCTCAGCCCCATGTTTGCATCAAATTTGTATATGAGAGCCACATCTAAAAGGCAACGATGCAGCATACCAAAATTGTTCAAATTGTTATATGTTTCCCTCTCGAAATCCCAGCAAAACATCCTCTATATATAGACTGGTTTCACAACATACAAGGGGTTGGATTTTAGAGAGAGAATGCAGAGTTTTTGAAGAGAAAAAAATAGCATTCCTTGTAACCTTTGCTCATTCAAAAAATTAGCTCTACTTTCATTCAAAACAGAATCCCTCAATCCATTATTCCATCTTACAAACTCTCCCATAAACCAAACACCTTATCATATAGAGATTGTTCAAACACTAGAAAAATTTATGTTAGCGCTATTATCTTCACCCTTAAAACACAAAAAAAAACATCATTGGACAACTTGACTAAGTTAGTGTGATTCAACAGTTTGAGACAGCTTCCTGGAGATTCATCGGAGCCATCACAGCAGCTGGAAAAGTACTCAGACTTAAAACACCAAGTTCAATCTCAAGGTAAGTCATCTTGACTTTGCATTTTTTCATACATCATTAAGGATTTATTTTTGAAGATAAAAATGTAGTAATTATTTCCCCTTTGAGCTAACCATTTGCTTGCTGTTTATGTTTATCAATTATATGCTGTAAATTGACCCAAACTGACAATAAAACAATGTTTAAGGAAAAAAACTACTCACGAGTCGACACATACCCACTTGGGTCGACTCATTCTAGTGAAAAAACATGGTATGAGTCGACACATAGCCTTATGCATCGAATCATATTGTTACCCATGCCCCAAAACAGAGGGATGAAAGGTGCATGAGTCGACACAAAACGCGCATGTGTCGACACAAACAGGTTCATGAGTCAACACATCCCATTATATGTCGACTCATATTGAGTTGGTTTGGTTTTACAGAAGCAAATAAAGTTATGTGTCGATGCATAGAAGCATGTTTTGACACATAACAGTTCAAAATGAAATGTTTCCTTTATTTTTCACTATTTTTACACTGTCTTCTCTATTATTCGATATGGTTGTAATATTTAAGTTCCTACTTCATCCCCATTTGTAAATTGTACCCCCACTCCCCTAATGATGTAATGGTTTAGGATTTTAATTTCCGCAACTTACCGCTTTAATATAAATTATTTAGTAATTAGGGTGTGTATGTTAAGATAAAATCAAACGCTAGAAAACCCTAATCTCAAAGATAAAAATGCATGCAATCAAACACATTATTCACACGTGCACCTCTAGGGTAACCTTGCTTTGTTGCCTCGGAAAATAGTCATGTCCCTCGAATATGGGCATTTTAGCAAAGACCCTCGATAAAAAAGGATCGTAGCCCCTCGATGTCCCTCGATGTTGCCTTCGGTAAAATGATCTTAGTCCCTACGAAAATTGCTAAAACGTCTCATAAGTTTCCTTCTATGACTATACATTTGACCCACACCCGTCCCTTCACATCCAATGACGGGCCTTCTTACCAATCAATGGTAAGATAACAACATTTAAAGGAGGAGGAAAAGAAAAAAGATCTTTTGAGTAGGTAGGACGCTCTTAGTTGCTTGCTCACAAACTAAAACTATTTCCGCACTCACACTTTCAAAACACTTTAAAAAAAAACATATCTTCGAACTATTTTCAAAACCAACACTTTGTATACATTCTTACAGAGACGAGAATCATTAGAAAGTTTTCTGAAACAATGGCATTTTTAAAATACTTTCAAAAACTCACCACAAACACATTTCAAACAAAGCAATTTCAAAAAGTGATCAGGCAAGCAACTAATAGCCCGTAGATAACTACAGATGAAAAGGGTGCTAACACCTTAGCTTTTCATAACCTATCCCCCGAACTCAAGAAAAATATCTTAAAAGGTCTTTCCTGTTCTTTTCACCCTTTCCTTTATTGGATAAAATAAAATTCGATGGCGACTCTTGCTATCGGCAACATTTGCAATAAAACGCAAAACATCCGAGTCAGTTCTCCTGCCGCATGACAAAGCGTATCTTTGTCTGGAAAATAAATCCTTGACAAATGCTGGGGAGTTTTGGGAAGTTAAATCCCGGATTACTATTAGGGGTGAAGAGTATGTGCATATTCAAACCTTATTTATAACGTTTCCACTGGGGATTCTTGCTTTGTTGTTTGAGGAGAATTCCGCTGGGAAACATTGACTTTGCTTGAGAAAACTCTGCGGGGAGTGTTGATTTCTGCTTGGGGAATAGAAGTTCAGGAGTTTTAGTTATCCATTGCTATATTGGGGAATTATCTCTTGACTGGGAGAATGAAAGTTAGTTGTTATCTGGTCAAAATCCAAGCTTCATAGCAACTTGCTGGGGATAATAAAGTTAACTGTTAACTGGTTGGATTATAGGCTTGGCAGCAACTAACTAGGGAAGATGAAATTAAACTGTTATCTGGTCGGATTCCAGGCTTTGCAGAAAATTGAAGTTAAACTTTTATCCGGTCGAATTCCAGGCTTCGCAACAACTTAGATGAAATTAACAGTTATCTGGTTGGATTCCAGGCTTCGCAGAAAATTGAAGTTAAACTATTATCTGGTCGAATTCCAAGCTTCACATAAAATTAGAGCTAACTGTTATATGGTTGGTTCCAGGCTTCGCAACAACTTAGATGAAATTAACTGTTATCTGGTCAGATTCCAGGCATCGCGGAAAATTGAAGTTAAACTGTTATTTGGTTAGATTCCAGGCTTTGTAGAAAATTTAAGTTAACTGTTATCTGGTCGGTTCTAGGCTTCGCACCAACTTAGATGAAATTAACTATTATCTGGTCGGATTCTAGGCTTCGTAATTACGTGCTTGAAAGGATTAAATTGAACGGTTATCTGGTCGGATTCCAGGCTTCGCAGAAAATTAAAGTTAATTGTTATCTGGTTGAATTCCAGGCTTTACAGTAACTTATAGTAATGACTTCATTGGGGATTGCAATGAATCTTCCGGGGATTAAGGGGTTTCGTCCATTGATTTGTAATAGTCTGAGAGGCAAACTCAAACTGGGGAACTTATAGCTTTGTTGGGGAAATAAACTTTGTTGAAAAGACTATTTGACGACCTGTTAGGGAGGTATTTTCTTTAGGTAGAACTCCTCAAGGCTTCTTCTTAAGATCAACTCAGCTGGGGAGAGGGTTTTCGAGAAATTGGAACTCTGGTTGGGGAATGCATGGATCCGTCTCTGTGGGGATAATTTTATTGAAGTAAATCTATGGGGATATCCCAATTCCTTAAGGAGATGCTTGTTAATATTTTTATGTATACATTTGTTAATAGTCAATCATGTTCATATGCATATGTTCATTCAATTTTTAGTCATTAGACACTTTTGCAGTCAAAACAAAAAAAACAAAAAGTTTGCACTTTAGAGTATATTTATATTAATGTTTTGTCCATAAATAGGAGTTTGTATACAAGGAGACAGAGATCCTAGTAAGAGGAAATCATCGAAAGAATGAAAGGAATACAAAGTAAAAATAAGAATAATAGCCATGTGGAAGTGATCTCATTGAGTTCCAACCCCGCTACTTCCCCAGTGTCTTCGAACATCATCCCTTTCCATTTGAAAGAAGTCGATTGAATTGAACTTGGACCTTGGTAATAAAGCTGGATGTAGAGATTCCACGGGGTATAGTCATATGCTTTAATCCTTAACTTTTTCCTGGACCTCCCTTTCGAGTTTTCAGTCCACCAGGATACACATTGTTGCTCAAGCTGCCCTTTCAGGTTTTTGGCTTGCCGGGTGTACAATCTTTTGTATATATCCCTAACCTTTTCCCGAACCTCTTTAGTTCGTCGGGATGCCCTTATTTTTGCCTAGGTGTGTCAACCTAGCAGGTCATTTTTATGCGTAGTATTTTTTGACTATGTCCGCGTTCATAGGATGCGGAAGATCTTCGTCGTCCATAGTAGCCAACATCATGGCACCACCAGAGAAAACTTTCTTAACAACAAATGGCCATTCGTCATGGGAGTCCATTTGCCCCTGGGATCGCTTTGTGGAAGAATGATGCGCTTTATTACCAAGTCTCCAGTCTGATACACTCGAGGATTGATCTTTTTGTTGAAAGCCTTGATCATACGCTTTTGATACATTTGACCATGAAAAACAGTAGCCAGTCGCTTCTCATTAATCAAATTCAATTGATCCAACCTAGTCTGCACCCACTCATCTTTGCATAGATCTTCTTCTTTCATAATCCTTAGGGAATGAATTTGAACTTCAACAGGAAGGACATCTTCCATTCCATCGACTAAAGAGAATGGGCTTGCCTCGATTGATGTTCGAGCAAAAGTATGGTAGCCATGAAGAGAAAACGGTAGCATTTCATTCCAGTCTTTGTAGGTCACCGCCATTTTTTGCACAATCTTCTTTATGTTTTTATTAGCATCTTCCACTGCGCCATTCATTTTAGGTCTGTAAGGAGGGGAATTGTGATGCTTGATTTTGAACTGAGTGCAAAGTTCTGTAATCATAGCACTGTTGAGATTAGTTTTGTTATCAGTGATGATTCTTTCAGGGATGTCGTAATGACAGATGAGGTTATGTTTAATAAATATGGCTACAACATTCTTTGTGACTGAGGCATACGAGGCAACTTTGAACCATTTAGTGAAGTAGTCAATGGTGACAAGGATGAAACAATGTCCATTGAAAGTTGTGGGATTAATCTCTCCAGTCATGCCAATGCCCCACGTTGCAAATGGCCACAGAGCAGTCATTACATTTAGAGGTATTTGAGGCATATGAACTTCGTCGGCATAGATTTGACACTTATGGAAAGTCCTTGAATGATGGTGACAATCAGTTTCCATTGTTGACCAATAGTAACCAACCCTCAGAATCTTGTTGTACATAGTGTATCCACTAGAATGAATTCCAAAGACACCATCATGCATGTCCTCCATGATTTTTTGTGCCTCCTTCTTGTCCATACAACGGAGTAGAGTTGAATCGTGATTATGCTTATATAGGATCCCATTTCTTAGGAAGAATTTGGCTGAAAACCTTCACAGGAATTTCTTGTCATTGATGGAATCTCCTTCAGGATAATCTTGTGCTTCTAGATATCTCATCACTACATGGTACCATGGTTTCTCCTCGTCAACATCGATCTCACAACAGTGTGTAGGTTCGTCAAATCTTTAAATCGTAATGCTTGGAGCTTCTTTGTCCCACTTAACCTTGAACATGGATGACATGGTTGCTAAGGCATCCGCCAACTGATTTTCTTCTCTAGGGAAGTGTTCGAAAATTACCTCCTCAAAGTATGGGATCAGGGTTGAAACAAGCTCTTTGTAGGGAATCATATTAGGGTGCTTGGTATCCCATTATTTGTTGACTTGACTAATCACTAAAGCAGAATCTCCATATACATCCAAGAACTTGATCCTTAGGTCAATGGCAGCCTTTAGACCCAAGATGCACGCCTCATACTCAGCCATATTATTTGTACATTCGAAGCACAATCTAGCGGTGAAAGGTGTAAGGAGACCCTCAGGAGAAATAATCACGACACCAATTCCATTTCCTAAGGCGTTGGAAGCCCGGTCAAAAACCATAGTCCATCGGGATCCTTGTCCAGGTCCGTCATACGGTCCAGGATTTTCATAATCAATTATCAACACGATGTTCTCGTCCGAGAATTCAAAGGTCATGGATTGATAGTCGTCAACAGCTTGATTGGCCAAATAATATGCCAGCACACTTCCTTTGATGGCATTTTGTGTATTATATTGGATATCATATTCAGTCAAGATCATTTGCCATATCGCTATTCGTCCAAAGAGAGCTGGTTTCTCGAAGATGTACTTGATAGGGTCCATCTTAGAAATCAAAAAAGTGGTGTGAGTTAACATATATTGTCTTATCCAGGGGCGCATCCCATGCCAGAGTATATCAAGTTTTCTCGAGCAGTGAATATCTGGTTTCACAGTCGGTAAACTTTTTGCTCAGGTAGTAGATTGCATGCTCTTTTCATCCAGACTCGTCATTTTGGCCTAGCACACACCCCATAGAACTCACTAATACAGTCAAGTACATAATAAAAGTCTTCCTTCAACTGTAGGAATCAGGATAGGAGGTTCTTGTAAATATTCATTGATCTCGTTAAAGGCTTCTTGGCAGTCGTCGTTCCAATTGACTACTCGACCTTTCTTCAAGAGTTTGAAGATTGGCTCACAAGTAGCAGTTAGGTGAGATATGAATCGAGAAATGTAGTTAAGTCAACCTAAGAAGCCCCTGACCTCCTTCTCAGAATGGGGAGCTGGAATTTCTTGAATGGCTTTGACCTTTGTAGGATCCACTTTAATACCTTTGCCACTGACGACAAAACCTAAGAGTTTTATAGATCTTACACCGAAGGTGCACTTGTTAGGATTCAGCCTTAACTTGTACTTCTTAAATCTTTCAAACAACTTGTGTAAGTGATCGAGATGCTCTTCCTTAGTCTGTGACCTTGCAATCATATTGTTCACATAGAGTTCTATTTCATGATGGACCATATCATGAAATAAAGCTACCATATCTCGTTGATATGTTTCCCCTGTATTCTTCAATCCGAACGGCATGACCTTGTAACAAAAGGTGCCCCATTGTGTAAGAAAGGTAGTTTTTTTCCATACCCTCGGGAGTCATCTTGATTTGATTGTAGCCAGAGAAACCATCCATGAAGGAGAAGACTTTATGTTGAGCCGTGTTGTCCACCAAGACGTCAATATATGGTAGATGGGAATCATTTTTGGGGCTTGCCATATTCAAATCCATATAGTCTATGCACATATGAACCTTCCCATCTTTCTTCGGCACTGGGACCGCATTTTCAACCCATTGAGGATATGATGTAACATCCAGGAAACCTGCATTGAAATTCTTCATTTCCTCGGCTTTTATCTTTTCAGACATGTTTGGCCGCATACGACAAACTTTTTGCTTGACTGGAGGATAATCTTCCTTCTTTGGTAGACGATGAACCACAATGTCAGTATCAAGCCCCAGCATATCTTCATATGACTAAGCAAACACTTCAAAATAATCATGCAACATCTTGACCAATCTGCCTTTGATATTGTCTTCCAAGTTAGTGCCAATTTTGACGTCTTTCTTGTCTTCCTCAGTACCTAAGTTGATCACTTCAATTGGCTCTTCATGCGCTTGAATGGCTTTTTCTTCTTGCATCATAAGTCTAGCTAATTCCCCAGGTATTTCACAATCTTCATCGCCATCTTCTTTGGCTTGGTACATTGGATGCTCGAAGTCATAGATGGCAATAGCGGAATCATTATCAACGAGATCCAGAGTGGATGAGGATCTGCAAATGTGTGTGTGTGTGCACGTAAGATACATGGCTATTTTGAAAATGCAATAAAATAAAATAAAGACAATGAGCGTAAAATTTGAATGCAAAAGAGTCCAACTTTTTTTCATTAAATGATCATATGGCATATGAAAATGAACAAACCCTTAACAAATGGACCATGGTGCCCTGAGTATGGCACATGGCTTAATGTCATTGTTTCAATAAAATTACAGACAGAGTTCTTAAATTGATAAAACATCAAATGGTAATTACTCCTTGTTGAAGGAGATGGGAGTGGAATCCTTGGCATGCCAGTTGTTGAGTCCTTCACCGACAGTCGGGTAGATCCAATTATTAAAATCATAGTCATTGTCGGAGTCTTCAAGATCATTCACTTCATGATTACTGATGCGAAGAGGTGGTTTTCCTATGCGAGCACGTCTAACCTCCTTTTGAGCTTTGGCAGTGAATCCCAAACCATTTTTGTCTGATTTGAAAGGGATGTCATGGAGTTTTCCCCAAGTGGTACAACCTCCATATTCAATCACAGCATGAGCACCTTTGAGGGAAATCATCCTTGGCACATCTTTAACAGCTTTTAGACCATCGGGAATAGCCTCGGTAGCAGCAACCATGGGAGAGACCACTTCGAAGGCTTGACAAGGAGTTTCTATGAACTCTCCATCGATCACAACATATTTAAACGAGTTTAGATGGCTAACCATAAACTTCTCTTCACCACAGAAGGTAACAATCTTTCCCTTAACTGGATATTTCAATTTTTGATGAAGAGTGGACGTCAACGCTCCTGCCCCATGTATCCAAGGGAATCCAAGTAAGCAAGAGTAGGCAGGACGCATGTCCATCACATAGAAAGTCGAGTTGAAAGTTTGAGAACCAACTTTAATGGGGAGGTCTATTTCTCCATGGACCATCCTTTTGGATTCATCAAAAGCCCTTACAATTATGTCACTTGGTTTCAACACCAAATCTTCACAATCCAACCGATCTAGGGCACCTTTGGGCAAGACATTTAGGGAGGACCCAGTATCCACCAAAACATGAGCCAGAGTGGTTCCTTTGCATTCAATAGAGACATACAAGGCCTTGTTATGATTTCTTCAAATTGGAGTCAAATCAACATCAGAGAATCTTAATCCATTATCGGCAGTCAAACTCGCCACACAATTTTCAAACTGATCGGCTGTGGTCTCTTAAAGAACATGTGCTTTCTTCAAAAATTTGATCAATGCTTCAGCATGCGCATCAGAACAAAGAAATAAAGACAACATAGAGATCTTGGATGGGGGTTTTCCCCAACTACTCTACTATCTTAAACTCACTCTTCTATATAAACTTCAAAATCTCCTCCATTTCATGGGTGGAGGGTTCCTCAGTAGTAATGTCTTTGGCAGGCGCCTCCATCCTGGTAGGCTCAATCATATTTTCTTTTCCCCTAGCATTAGTCCTAGGTTTGTCAACAGTAATTCGAACAGGTGTATTTGTAGTGGTTGGAGTTGAAATGTCAGGAGAGAAGATTCTCCCCGTCCTTGTCACCTTGCTAGAGCCAGTAATGTTGGTAATGTCATCAATCTTCTCTTCATCAATCCAGGAGTCTTGCTTAATTCCATGGTAGTATACTTCGGAGCCATAATTCCAAGGTACTACCTTATCGGAAGAATAAGGAATTGGCCATGGTGCGGTAATTATCAAGGGGGGAATCGTTGGTTTGTTGGAAATCCTAATTGGACATTTTGAAGAGATCCTAATAGGTTTGTTGGATATGGTGATGATTGATATGTCTTTAACATCTTCAGTCAAACTTTTTATGGCCAGAGTTCTTTCAAACAGGATCTCATGACTATCTATTACGTGTTGAACACCTTTTTTCAGCCATTCACATCCATTCTTTTGTAGAGCACGGCAATTACAGTCTTTTAAATAACTTGGGGAAACCCCAGCTCTTAACAAATTTTCTTTAACAATGGTCAGTGGAGTAGTCGAGTCTTCAACAGAGGAAACAAAAGTAGTGTCTTCAATTGCATTGACACCTTTGCCATGATTTGACTTTGGTGCAGTGATTACATTCGGAGTTGTAGGCAGATCAAACTCAATGGTCTTGTTGTCAATGAGGTCTTGAATTTTTCATTTCAAAGCCCAACATTGATCAGTGTCATGTCCGGGGCTATTGGAGTGATAAGCGCATTTGGCATTCGGGTTGTATTTTGGAGATGAAACATTGGGATTTGAAGGGGGATCATGCAATGTTACCAAATTGGCCTTCAACAGGTGTTGCAAGGCTTGAGATAGTGACATGGTGATCCTTTTAAGTTGTCTTATTGGAATATCAGGTCTTTGGTAGCCCGCTTATTGTTATGGTCTTTGAGTTGAGGTTGGATTGGAAATTAGAACCGCATTTACAAGTTGACGATGGTCCTTCTTGATATGGCCCCTTGACTGATACACATAATTAGTTTCTTTTTTATCGGTAAGAGGTTTCTTCATAGTATTTGATGTAGAGGCAGAGGCCATGGGAATTTTTCCACTTTTAATATCGCTCTCAACCCTTTCACTAGTCAATATTAACTCAGTGAAACCAGATGATGAGCTCCCAATTAACAAATTGAAAAGTGGTCCAATCAATTTTCCCATGAACCTATCCACCAACTCCCTATCAGTCAATGGTGGTTGCACCCTACCTGTCAGGTCTCTCCATTTCTGCACGTACTCTTAGAAGCCTTCATTGGAACCCATGGTCATTCCTTGTAATTGTACTCTAGTCGGCGCCAAATCAATGTTGTACTGATATTAACAGTAGAAAGTGGTGGCTAGATCTTCCCAAGATTCAATGTCGGAACCCTCCAACTGGTAAAACCATTCTAACTGAGTCTCAGAAAAACTCTCTTGAAAGAAGTGTACCCAGATCTTTTTGTCAGTAGTATGTGGTTGTATTTTGCAGACGTAGGACCTTAAGTGAAGATTTGGGAACGAAACTTCGTCGTACTAAGAAAAGATTGGAATTTTGAACTTGTGGGGGATAACAACCCCATGTACCAAGCCCAAATCACCAAAATCCAAGCTAGGCATGGCTTAAGTTTCCATAGCTTTCAACCTAGCTTCCAGTTGCTTGTACTTATCCTCAGTTGGGGGATATTGTTCGTCAAAGTAATCTTCATCCTCAGAAACTTGATTGTTTTCACCCCTAGCACGGGTGCTCCTTGCATCTTCATCCTTATTTTCATCTTCCTCAGATGACTCTTATACCACTTGAACGTGTCATACGGGGCCCTTGAGTCTCTTCCCCATGTTGATCAAAGCCTTCTTCTTGGTCTTCTTTTTGGCCACCAGAAGTGAAATCAGCTATTGTTGTCTCGTGGCTAAGGTGATCAAGGTTTCTTGGAATTGAGAATTATGCATTTGCAAATCCTTCATTGTCTACTCGAGATCCATCTTACTGAAGTAAACAGTAGAAAGATGAGGAAACCTATGTCAAAAAACTTGCTCATGTTATGATACATGAAATGCGTATGCAAATGATTTCAAGGACCTTTAAGATTTTAAATTTTTTTAAACAAAGAAAGAACATACATTAATTGCATTAATAAGTTCAAATGATTAAAAAAGGTTCTCTTGGGCTTACAATGGAAGAAGAAAAAATAATACAAAGTAAACTCCTAGAACAAAAGGGACTCAAGCTTCCCATGAGTGCATCCTCTTTCGTGCAATGTAGGAATTCAAACTCCGCTCTTCTTGAAGTTGTCTCGTGAGCTCCAAAATCTTCTTCTAGCTTGCATAATATTGGGCTTCAAAGGTGTCATTCTCTCCTTTTATTTGTATCCAAGATCTTTGCAAATCTTCAAGAGAAGTAGGCATGTCAGGATGAATAATAGTGTAAGGAACGTCTCCTTTGATAATAGGCTCCATGATGATAGGTAGAATGGCCTCATATGGCAACGTGATGTTTTGAGCGCGAGCTCGCACCCACTTGAGATAAGACTCCAAAGGAATGGAGTTCTTATGCCCCAATGTCTTGCTATCAACTTTTCTCACCATGCCCCAAGCTCGTACAAATTTTTGACAATAACCTTGAGCATCGTTCTCACAGTCAAAAACAATTCCTTGGACAAGTGTTTCATGAGGACCATCCCTCATAGCATACCCAAATTGTCGCAAAGCCAAACAAGGATTATAAGTTATACCTCCCCTAATGCCAAGAAGAGGGACATTAGGGAATTCACCACAATGTTCAATAATGGTAATGTCCTCCAAAGAGCGAGAACACCAATGAATATTTGAATGCGTGAGTGACATCAACCTATTAGACAATCTCAACCCTTGCTCATTCTTCCAAACAGATCTAGGAAGGCTTGAAATAAACCACCTAGCTAACAAAGGAGTTCAACACATAATAATTCCCTTTCTCTTTATAGTGCGAGTGTGAAGAGAGTGCAAGATGTCTCCAAGTAAGGTAGGCACGGGATTACGGGATAGAAAAACCTTGACCGCATTCATATCTATGAGTTTTTCTGGGTTAGGAAATAGCACCATCCCATAGATAAAAAGGGCTAAAACCTCTTCAAAAGCTTGCAAATTCAAAGCATCCCAAAACTGTTGAGCCTTCTCAAACAAAATCTTGGCTAGAAACCCCTTAACACCACTTCTTGTTTCCTAATTTTCCACCATGTTGGATCATTACTGTTGTACCCCAAAATTTTCCCTTTCATTTATCAAGACTTTTCTCACAAGATTTCTTTGACTCAAGACTGGATTAGGGTTTGGTCAGCTCAAGGCATATCTTCTTGCACTAATGACCCAAAATTAGGGTTTGAGATTGCACAAGGATTTTTGGACTATAAATGCTTCATGTGACTTTCAAACATTATTATGGGACCCCAAGTTTACTCATGTCAAGTTTCAAGCCTTGGATCACACTTTTGCTCAGTCAATTGGACAGTTGACCTAAAAATCAGTTGTATTGGGGAAAAAGTCAACCATGGCCAATTTTCAGTCAAACTTCATAATTTTTAATCCACATCAACATTTTAAACTTATATGTATCATTTGGTCAAGTTTGGATCACAATTCCTCAAGAAATTTGATCAAATCACCAAAAGGGCAAAATGGTCAAAATTAGGGTTTTGACTGAGGAAGGGCAATTTCTGATTTTTAACCAAGCAAATGACCAATTGAGTTAAGGCATGATTTCAAGGATTAAATTAAATCATCTTAACCTAATTACATGGCTCAAAACATTTCAATTTCATTGGATTGATAGATGAAATTTACAGTCAACTGATCAAAGGTCAACTGTACACTGAAAAGTCAAACTTTGACTTTTTTGTCAAAATCAAGTGCCAAGGGTCATAATTCGTCAAAACATGTCAAAATGTGAAAATTGTTCATCAAGAAATCCAAATTTGAAGATTAGGGTTTAAATTTGAAAACTTTCCTAACTTAGAAATTTTCTAAGTATAAAATTTTTTCTTATTTTTCTCAACTTTAGACCACTTTTTCACCATGATGCATAATGATTCAAAGAAAGTTCCCAACATGAAATTTGTATACCTCCATGAAATCTACAACTTTTCTTCACACACTTTTCCCTAAAGATACTTGGATCTCAATATATAAATTTATGAATATATGGTCATGAACTAAGTAACTTAGTGAAATTTTGCCCTAATTTAGGCAGGTTTTGGACCCAACTTCATGGCAACTTTTCACCTAGTTCCAAGAGGTATCTCCAAATTCATTTCAAATATGAGTTATAGAGAACATTGCAAGATTTCCAAAATGTCCAAGAACTCCTCAAGATCATTTTTGAGTAGGGCGAATCAAAGAGATGAAGTTGGCAATTTCTCACTTTTTGTCCAAGCCATTTCATGAAGAACAAAGTTGCAATCAGTACCTATGCTGCCTAATCCATGCTTTACAGGTCCAAAACTTGTTTCAAACTCCTTAATTAAATGCTTAATCAGTTGAAAAATATTTGATCCATGCCTTAGAACCATTATCCAACTTGCAATTCCATTTATGGCAAAAAGTGACCATTGCCATTTTGAAAAAGATCAACTTTTTCCACTTTGCAAATCTTGAGCATTGAAGCTGTCCCCTTGGAATATACAAGTCTCACAGGTCTAAGGCAAATTGTACAAGCTGATACCAACCCTAAGGGAGCAAGTACAAGCATGGCAAGCATTGTTCATTCACTTTACTTCAAGTGCAAGAAAAGTTGCAAAAAGGCTAGAACAGGCACAACTGTTAGAGGGTTGACATAAAACCAATTCCATACTAATATACAAAGAGAATACAACTTAGAACACGATGAGAAAAGGCCTGAAACACTCTCAACCAGAAGAAAAAAACCAAAAATTTGTCCAAACCTGCAGTTTTTGCATAAGCATACCCATCTTCCATTTGGCTCGTGCGTTTTAAGTTTTGATCATTCAAACATCTTACATACTTGATATCAAACCAATCCAGACCTTCATCCCTGTTCTGTAATCACTTTTCCATCATCTGCCGTTATTGATTTCAGAGCTTGCAGTTTGACTTGGCCAAGGAGTTTCAGATACTTTCAGAGCAAGGCAAGGGTTGTAATACATTCAAGGAAGCTCAAGGAAGCTCAAGCAAGCATCAGGCCTCCATCAAACTCACTCCAGTTCCATCCATGATTCCAACTGAAGAAGGTAAAATCTCAAACTTTATCTCCTTGTATAGGCAACCATAGGCCACGATTTGTGAATAAAAAGTGTAGTCCTCATCATAATGAAACTGTAGATATCTTTATCTTGCATTGATTTTACTTGAGTTGAGAGAATTTGGAACTTGAAATTTATGAAAATATTAGGTTAGAATTTAGGGCTGTTAAAATTCTCTTTGATCTTTGATTGATAGTTCACATAACTTATATGGTTGGAATCTTGAGTTCAAGTACTACAACTTTCATGTTATGATTTTTCATTTTCATGGAAGTATGAGAGAGTTACAGGATGTCTGGCCAAGCTTGAGGAAGAAGATGAAGTACAGGGCAAGGACTTGTTTTGGGTTATATTATTTTTGTTTTCCTTAAGACAATGGATGTATAGCCACCTGTTGTACCCCAAAATTTGCCCTCTCATTCTTCAAGGCCTTTCTCACAAGGATTCTCAAAGTTCAAGCTAGAACAAGTACTTTGGAATTTTCCAGTACCAAAATTAAAAGGAAACTGTCAAAAAGGGAGAAAACAGATAAAAATATTATTTTGACAAAAATTGGAGAAATACAAGTGTTCCTCGTTTCAGCTCTTTTGATTGGCCTTTTGGCCTCTTTCGACACAAGCTTGGCTTGCATCCTTCGATTGGCCTTTTTGCCTCTTTCGACACAAGCTTGGCTTGCATCCTTCGATTGGCCTTTTGACCTCTTTCGACACAAGCTTGGCTTGCATCCTTCGATTGACCTTTTGGCCTCTTTTGACACAAGCTTGGCTTGCATCCTTTGATTGGCCTTTTGACCTCTTTTGACACAAGCTTGGCTTGCATCCTTCGACTGGGCATGAGCCTATGACACAGTTTGGTTTGGATTCACAAGGAAAAGAGCCTCTTGTAATCTATTTCATTTCCAAGGCAAAAGGCTCTCTTTTAACATCCTTCGATTTGCACCTCTTGCTCCCTATTTGTCTCTTTCGAATATGAACATTTTGCCTTTCGTTTGACCACATGTACCCCATGGCATGCAAGCTTTCAATTAGACATGAGCCTTCCATCCCTAGCACACATCCTTCACTTGGGGGTGTGAATCCTTGGGCGCAAGTGTTTTGTCATTCTTTCGTTTGGCCATATGGCCCCTTTGTAGGTAAATTTGAGTGGGAAGGATTTCCTGTTAGAAATGGCCTGTTCCAAGCATACAAACTCTTCACTATGTCGTTGCCTCAGGCGAAGAAAGCATCTTGGTGGTGCATTCGAAGAGTTTTGTCAGGCATGTTTGGATGTCCCCATTCGAAGGACATATATTACTGATCCATCCCAAGAGCATTAATTTGGCCCATTCTAAGGATTGTCTAGGGAAGTCATTCGAACTTCACTTCGATTGAAAAAAGGAGATGGTTACTGAAAGTTTGGTCGAAAGGTGAGTCTAGGGAGTCAAGACAAAAGGACGAGAGGCCAAAGGCATTTGTCGACCAAGTCACATGCGCTGCCAGGCTCGGGCCTGATTCACTGGCCATAAAACTCCAAAACTGCTGCACAGCAGTCCTGCACTGCCACCCAATTCCTTGCACCAAAATGGCAATAAAGCACTGTCCCTCAAAGGCTACAAAGAGAAGTTTACTCAAATTGTTCAAATTATTTTGTTTTCCCTCCAAAAGCTTCAGCCTACTTTGCCTATAAATAAGAGGCTCCAACACATGTTTAGGGGGACCTTTTGGCCAGGCGAACGAATCTTCAAAAAATTCTCAAAAACACCATAAAGCTCTCAAACACTTAAACACTCATCAAACACATATCCAGAATCCAAACACTTATACCCAGAATCCAAACACTTATCCCCTTAGAATCTGAAAAACTTATCCCCTTAGAATCTGAAACATCCCCATACGTTGTTATCCTTCGAATCCAGTAGGAAGAACCTCACACTTGTTCTTCTCTTTTGGATCCGGTATCAAAGACATAACCCCTGGTTCATCCCTTCGAATCCAGAAGCATTCAAGGAAACCACTTAAAGGCCCAGCATACGTTCCAGCCTCAAGCAAGGTAAGTCATTCTTAACCTTGAACCTTTCATTTCTAGCATGACATGTAAGTAAGCTTCCTTTTCGTTTCAAACATATATGTAGTGTTTGTTACCTTTTCGTTTCCACCCTTTAGTTTGTTTTTATTGCTTCTCCTTTTGGTTTGGTTCTTTGGATGGTTACAGATGCTTTAAGAATTAACCTGGCCCTGAGGTAATGATAGCGTGGCCTTAGGCCATGTTGCTATTTAATATCTCAAACGAATTAAATAGGAGACAGGAATATGAAACGAAGCCTCAGGCTTCCTCACTGACTCCAGGCCCAGTCGAAGGAGGCAGAAAGGAAGATTACATCTTGCACAGATTCCAGGCCCGGTCGAAAGGCACAATATGTTGTCCCGCTTGTCCCAGTCGAAAGGCACAACATGCTGTCCCGTTGGTCCCAATCGAAAGACACAACATGCTGACCGTGAGGCCTCAGCCGAAAGTCATGCCTTCCCCCTTTTCAGGCCAAATCGAAGAGAGCCAGAAAGTGCAGAATCGAAGAGTGTCTCTGCCCAGATCGAAAGGATCATTTTTATTCCTTTTATTTTTGTTTTGTCTTTACATTTCTTGCTCTTCAATATGGTTGTAATAGCGTAGGATTTATTTTCTGCATTTTTATTACTTTCGCACAAATGCTAGTAATTAGGATGTATGGAAAGATGAAAATAACAAGTAGAAAACCCCTAATCAAAGACTAAATGCATGCAAATCAAACACATTATTCACACATGCACCCCTTAGGGTATCTCCACTTGGTTGCCTAAACAAATGGCCATGGTATGCATGTTGGGTACCTTGGCAAAACAAAAATAAAACAAAAGATCATAGTCCCTCGATGACGCTATCTTGGTTGCCTATACAAAATGATCTAGTCCCTCGGAAAATTGCCAAAGATACTTGACACAATTGCTATCATGGTCTATACGATGACCCGCGCCCGTCCCGTAAACATCCTAACACAAGGTTGTTCACCAAATACAATGGTGAAGCAACACTGTTAAAAATGTAAGAAAGATCTTTGAGTAAAATAGGGTAGATAGCTCTTAGTTACTTGATCAAACTTGCTAAAAAACATCCTTACTACTTTCAAACACACACAATTTCAAAACAAACTTTCAAATACATTGAAACATCTTTTCAAAAATACAAACACCTTTGTAAAACATTCAAATACGAATTGTTACAAAGGTTGCCTAGACAAGGCATCTTTTTCAAAACATTTTCAAAACCACACACACAAAACACCATTTCAAGCAAATGAAAAGCAAAGGCAAGTGATCTAAAACAAGTAAGTAAGAGCCCATGGATAACCATGGATGAAAAGGGTGCTAGCACCTTCCCTTTTCATAATCTACCCCCCGAACCCACGAAAATATCTCAAAGGTCTTTCCTGTGCTTTTTGACCTTTCCTTAGGATAAAATAAAAAGTCGGTGGCGACTCTTACTAAACCGAAACATTTGCGAACACAAACGCAAATCCCAAGTCAGTTCTCCCACCGTATCACACCACCCCAGTGGCAAAGTAGCACGCTGGTGAGACCCATGTTCTGGGTTCGAACCTGGGCACGCTACTTTTGTTTTTACATTTTGCCATTTTTTCAGTTTTGACATTTTTGCAGGTTGGGCCTTCATAGTTGGGCCATGGACTTTTTTGCTTGCATGATATCTCTAATCTGCTACATCACCCCCCCTTTGCAAACTTTTTATATTTTTATTTTATTTGTTTTATTTTCATTTTTAATATATATTAAATATTTTCTTTGATACATAAAAATCCTAAAAAATGTAAATTTTATAATATTGCATTTTATTTTATTTTATTTTGCACATAAAAATATATTTTATTTTTATAGATATCATATATTTTCTTAATAAATTTGTAAAATATAAATTAAACATATTTAGTTTAATTTATTTTTCATTTCATACTTATAAATATTTATTTTTGCATATATAAAAATTATATATTTTTATACAATATTATTTATTATTTTAATACGAAAAATACATAAAAAAATAATGCATAAGAGCTTTATTTTCTTTTAAAATAATAATTAAGGTTAAACCCCTTTTAAAAATTAATTCCTTTTCCTTATATTTTTAGGTTTAGATGAAAATTTCTTTTACATAAAAACAAGACAAAAAAAAAACAAAAAAAAATCTTTTCTTACATGTACATTGTATTGCATTTTTAAAATATTATATTATATTTACCCTAATTCGTACAAATTCGATTTGGTTGTAATAATTTATTTAGGTTTAAATTTTTGCCAATCCCCATTCAAATTTGTATTCCCCCCTCCCATAAAATTGTTGTAATAGCTTAGTAATATTTACATTACGCAATTTATCGCTTTATATGCCATGATTAGTAATTAGGGTTTGTATGACAAGATCAAAACAAAGCAAAATAGAAACCCTAAATACAAGACAAAATCAAAGCATGAAAATGATACACTTGCACATAAGCATCCTTAGGGTTTCTCCACTTGGTTTCCTAAAACAAAAATGGCCATATTACGCATGCGAAGTATCTTGGCAAAAAACAAGCAAACATAAAGATCATAGTCCCTCGATGACGCTATTTAAAAGTTGCCTTACAAAATGATCTTGGTCCCTCAAAATGCTAAGATACTTTGCAACATTGCTAATCATGGCTATGCGATAACCCTTTCCCGTCCCGTTTACATCCAAATATAGAGTTTCTTACCAAATCAATGGTAAGACAATAATGTCAAAGGAATAGAAAATGTACAAGAAAGACATTTGAGTAGGTAGTTTGCTCTTAATTACTTGCTCTACTTCAAACAACTATCCTTGCTATTTTCAAAAACAAACACACACATTTCCAAACATCTTACAAATGTTGAAAACATTTTCAAAAAGACAAACATCTTTGTATACATTCTTACGAACGAGAATCATTACAAAGATTGCCTAAGTGAATGGCCTCTTTTTTTACAAAATACTTTCAAAACCACACCAAACACAATTTCAAACAAACAAAAGCAAGTGATCTACGCAAGTAACTAAGATCCCATGGAAAACCATGGGTGAAAAGGGTGCTAATACCTTCCCTTTTCATAATCTACCCCCCGAACTCAAGAAAACATCTCAAAGGTCTTTCCTGTGCTTTTTCACCTTTCCTTTTGGATAAAAGAAAAGTCGGTGGCGACTCTTGCTAACCGCAACATTTGTGATAAAACGCAAAACCCTCAAGTCAGTTCTCCCACCGTATCACAGTTACAAATATAAAGCTCGAGCAATCTCCTCAGGTCTTGGGTCTCTCTCAATACCGGTGAAGGGTAACTGATCAATAATAGGAACTCCCAAGAGTTTAGAAAACTCCTCCATAGTAGGCACTAATTGGTAATCAGGAAATGTAAAGAAATGGTGCTTAGTGTTGTACCCCAAAATTTTCCCTCCCATATTCTTCAAGATTTGCCAAGAGCAAGCTTCTAAATCTCTCAAGGGTTGCACAGTCCAATTGCCTCCTAACACAGTCAAAATTAGGGTTTTGGTTCTTGCAAAAAATTGAGGTTTCCAAGGGTCCAATAAAGTCATATATGCCCATATACATTGTCAAACATCCATATGTCAAGGTTCAAGACTCACAGCATCAAATTGCACAGTCAAAAACCCTAAATGCTTCACAGTCAACTGCAGGGGCAAAATGGTCATTTGACAGTCAAAAGTCAAAAAATTTGGTCAACATCTCATTTTGAAGCCACAATCATCATTTGATCAATTCTTTATCATGATTCTCAAAGCATGGCTCAAAAAGTCTCAAGATACAAAAGTTTCTATTTTGGACAGTTGAAAAGTCAACTGCAAATTGACCAAGGCATAACTTCCTCATGGTTCATCAGAAAAATCCCATCCAAAGCTCATTTTGAAGGGGATGACATTTCATACAACTCATCTTTACACTCCAAGTCCAAGAAAG
Organism: Vicia faba; assembly: GCA_948472305.1. NCBI lineage: Eukaryota > Viridiplantae > Streptophyta > Magnoliopsida > Fabales > Fabaceae > Vicia > Vicia faba. The sequence continues at coordinate 52,511 of CATIWC010000430.1, forward strand.
GCTCTCACAAAAAGTTATCAATTTCAACATTATAGGTCATTCTCAAAAGTCAACAAAAAGGCACTTTAAGTCAAAGACCATAACTTGAGATTGGTAAATCAAAATGACATGGGACCAAAGGAATTGGTTAGAGGACTTCAATACCTTTCCAAAATGTCCAAGAACATGTTCATAGATTCAAAATTGAGCAAGATATGCATTGGAGAAGTTGGGAAATTTTTGGGAATTTTCAAAAGTCAACTTTGCCTAAAACCCTTCAAAATTGCTAATGGGCCTCAAATTATTCCTTGAATCATTACCCAAAGCCTATGCATGACACATTCAGCTCAAAATGATTTATTTTCTTATTTTTAATTAATTAATTGAATTTTTATTCTTATTAATTCATTTAATTAGTTTTAATTGTAGAAAAATATCAAATAATGGTTTTCAAATCTTTTTATGCAGCAAATATACTCCAAATATGCTAAAGATTTCGTACATCAATCAACAAGACAAAATCTTCCATTATTGGCAAAGTTTCATTGAAAAAAAGATTGAAATTTCATGATTGAAAATCAAATATTCAAATCATAAATTCATGGACTTTTGGGCTCTTTCTTGACCTAATTTGCTTCACATACAAAGGCTGAGTGAAACCCTACTAATACATACACGAAACAGCTGCTCATGCTCCATAACCACTTTGCAACTTTTCAACAAAAACTTGGAAACTGATTTCATACTTGCAGGGTAATTCAAGGCCTCAAAACGTTTCCATCGCATTACTGACATTGCTAGGAAGCTAGTGGCATCAAGAACAGGTCCTCATACTCAAAGAAACGGTAGAACAGATTCAAGCTTTTCACAAATATGTCCATAATCGAATTTTAATTTCCACGCATCATTCATGTGTTTTGATTATTGATTTATGCTATTAACATCTTCCTGAAGCGTTTGGCATAGTTTAATTGTTCTAAAACTGCTTGAAACGAAATTCACCATGGATGAAACCTAGGGTTTCAGAAGCTTCAAAATAGGGCTTTCTTGTAGAGGAAAAATTAGACCTTTAGACCTATACAGCTGAGTTCATAAGCTCAAGACGAAGCAAATGATACCCTCGCGCCCTTTTTATTTTTCCTCCTCTTCTAATCGCTATTTTCACAAGTTTCAGTTTGTGGGGGTTTAAAACCCCCGCTACTTGTTTTATATTTACAGGAAAAAGATGAAGAAGAAGCATGCGTGGCCAAGCGTGATTGGGAGATTCAAACTTTAGCGCGTTTTTTAACGTTTCCAGCATAATGGCTTTTTTTTTCATATATTATAATTCCTTAGTATATTGTTTACAAATGCGCTTGTTAGCTCAGTTGGTTGGAAGACGTGTCTTGCAGGTATAGGGACCTGGGTTCGATTCCCAGGTCCCCCCACATAATTGCTATTTTTTGTTCCAATATATTCACATGCAGCGTATTCTCAACGTCCCACCATACGTCCTCATGCATTGGCTTGCCAGATGGCCTGGATGAATAATCTGAAGGCCACAGAATGAAGTCCATGGTAGGGCTCAATCAATGGACGTACACACAAGCATGGAAAGTCAAACAAGGCCTTTGGCTGATGGGCCTGAATTCCTCACAAATACCTCCATATGGGCCTGACACCCCCCTTGGTTTGCAATTTAATTTCCTTTTTTTTCTTTTAAATTTCTTTCAATTGTTTTATTTTTATAATTATTATTAACTCACTAAAATTAATTTTCCATAGAAAAATCAGAAACTCAAAAAATGTTTTTTTTTAATTAATATTTAATTTCACCATTTGAATATTTTTGTAAATAAATAACTAACAATTAATCTAGTTAATTTTTTTAACTCAATATTTTCTTAATAAATAAAATACATAGAATTAGGTTTTGACATTTTATCTTTTTCTTAATTAATTCTTCCTCATTATTTATTATTATTATTAACTATTATTTTTGTAAATAAACATGTAAATTAAATAATTTAGTTAATTAGCCTAATTTTGACCTTTTTCTTTAATAATTTAAAATAATTTAGAACTACGGTTTTCTTTAATTATTTTTCTTTATTTCATTAAACACCAAAAAAACATAAAAAAACATTTTCTTTAATTAAGTAATAATTAGCGTTAATTTAATTTAATTTCAAGCAAAGGGTCAAAACCCTCGGACGTTCAATTTTAATTTCTATTTTGCGCATTATTTTCTTTTGAATATTATGTAACTGCTCAAGGATGTAATAGTAATTAGGTTTACCGCATTTATTTACTTTCCGCGTCTTTTATTAAAACGGGTCTTTGTACTTTGGTGATGTATAGACCCGCGCCTTGTAATAGCGTAGCTTTTATCTTTCCGTCTTTTAATTTTCCGCACTCTTAAATTCTAACTTTGTATGAAAGAATGTATGCTAGTTAAAAACAAGCGTAGCTCACAATGCCATGATCAAAGATAACTGTTAAACTGAAAATAACACACAAGTACACACACCACTTCTAGGGTACGCCTCACCTGTTGCCTTCGAAACGTGGTTGTCAAGTATAGGACGTTTTAGTAAGTCCTTATGTCCATGATCCAGTTGCCTCGAAACAGTTGCCTCGAAACAGTTGCCTCGAAACGGTTGCTTCGGATTAAAAAAAAGGATCAAGGACATAAGGGTAGCTTCTAAGGTGTCCTGCTGTTGCTTCGGTGGCCACACTGTCCCTAAACTCGAATTGACCCGAACACCTCCAATGGTGGTGCTACCTATCTCTCAATGGTGGGATGGCACTACCTTAAGGACATTTACACAGCCTAATTCTTTAGGGTAGGTAGATGACTCATAAATACTTGCTCTATTCAAAAACCAAACAAAAATCTTTTCACACCGACACTTTCAAAAAGCTTTCAAAACAATTTTTCAAACACTCTTGAGGACAAATACAAGAGTTATTCAGAAATCTTTAAACGGAACTTTTTCAAACCCACTCACATCTTGAAAAGAAAACATTTTGAAAACATAAGAGCAAGTATCTAAGAGCCCATGGATAACCATGGATAGAAAGGGTGCTAACACCTTCCCTTTCTATAAATCTACCTCCCGAACCGAGAAACGTTCTCATAAGGAATTTTGCTGTGCTTTTGTCCTGTCCATGTTGGAGAAAATAAAAGACAGTGGCGACTCTTGCTTCCACGACATTTCGCGAACCAGCGTTAAACAGTCAGTTCTAAATCCACCGATCACAGAACTGGCGACTCTGCTGGGGACATTATAAGAGTGAGGTGTACCTTAGGACTAAGATCACTTGTGTTTTCAATTGTCTGAATTGTTTGCTTTATTATTGTGGGTACTATCTTGGGAGTTCTATAGATCCTAACCCGGATCTGGGGGATACCTTCTTAGAAAGTAGCAACAAGACTGTGAGGGAACTGTGCGGGGTATACCGACACGGTTGAAGCAGTCTGCTACAGTGATGTGGCACTTTGGTGAGTATCGGTAACCCTTGAGTTAAGTCAAGGAGAGTACGGGGCCGCCGCGTGGTGTCGTGAAGCATCAACTGACCTTAGGAACCTTAATTGAACCATCTTGGCCTCTTTAGGGTAGTGAGATAACTGACTTTGGTGCAGTCCGAGGTTGGTTGATACTCGATACTACACTCAGTTGAGGGTTGTTTTCTTGGAATATTTCGGTCGCTAGTTCAGTGGCTAAATCAAAATGATGAACACATAAAACAATCCAATGATATTGGGACCCTTAGAACCCGGTTACTTCTGATAGGACAGGTTTTGAGCCCACCAATCTCAAGAGGGTAATACCTAGACCCCATGCTGGCCTAAACTCTAAGGGCTGTCTTGTGTGACTTGTGTGCCTTACCATGTTTGCTTTTTGTGAATACTTGTGGTGTGTTTAATCATAGCATCATAACATCATACAGCATCACATGCATCCACTAACCATTTCAGGGGTTCGAATCTTCATCTTTGTTCTTGTTTTGTAGGACATGGAAACTATCCGCAGAAAGACAATTCAGATCAGCCTTGTAAGGATCCCTCCTCAGCTTAAGGAACTTATATCCAGGATTCCCGAGAGCTCTTCTTTCAGTGAAAGTCATGGAAGACTTATCAGTTTGGTCAACACCAACATTGAGGAAGATATGATAAAGGTTCTCTTCCAGTTCTTTGACCCTTTGCACCACTGCTTTACTTTCCTGGATTATCACCTGGTGCCTACATTGGAAGAGTTCTCCCGGCTTCTGAAGATCCCTATCCTTAGTTAACTACCCTACAACGGTACAGAAAGGGAACCCAAACTTGAAGAGATTGCTAAAGCATTACGCCTACAACCATCTGACATCAAGGGACATTGGGAAGTTAGAAGTGGTATCAAAGGGTTCTTGGCCAGGTTTCTGTTTGAGAAGGCCCAAGAATGTTGGAATTCCCTTGACTTACAAGCCTTTGAAGAAGTGGTGGCCCTCCTTGTCTATGGGTTGGTGTTGTTCCCGAATCCAGATCAGCTTATAGATATCAATGCTGTCAAGATCTTCATGTCCAGGAATCCTATACCTACGTTGCTTGGGGACATCCTTCACTCATGTTACACTCGAACCATGAGAAAAAGAGGTGTTCTTATCTGCTGTACTCCTCTCCTGGGAAGGTGGTTTATTTCGCACCTTCCACAATCAGTTTTGAAGAATGAGCGGGGTTTGAGATGGTCATAGTGATTGATGACTCTTACACATGCAGATATACATTGGTGTTCTCGGTCTAGAGAAAATGTCACTATCATTGATCGTTGCGGGGAGTTTCCTAATGTTCCTTTACTTGGAATCAGAGGAGGTGTTACCTACAACCCATGCTTGGCTTTGAGACAATTTGGATATGCTCGGAGGGATGGCCCTCATGACATGTTGCTTCCTGACATAGTTTTTGACTTCGACAATGATGCACAAGGACTTCGCCAAAGATTTATCAGAGCTTGGAGGATGCCCAACAGGGTAGACAGCAAGACACTGGGGCACAGGAACTCCATCCCGTTGGAGCCTTATCTCAAGTGGGTACGAGCCCGCTCCCAGAAGTTAGTGATGCCATATCCTCATGTTCTCCCTGTGATCAAAGAGCCAGTCTTGGAAGGAGAGGTGTCCTACACCATTCAACATCCTGACATGCCTACATCCTGGGAAGAAATGCAGAAGAGTTGGATCCAGCTTAAGGAGGAACGGAATTCTCTTGAAGCCAGTCTACATGCTAGTGAGAAGAAGGTCTTGGAGCTCACTCGCCTATTGCACGAGGAAAAGACTCTCAACACTTACATAGCTCCAAAGAGGATGCGCAGTGTCTTTTGGGATTAATTTGCTTTGTAATATTCGCCCATGAGGCTTTGATGTCCTGAACAATTATTTCTTAATGATAACGTGTGTTCCTTTTAGTCTACAACAAATTTGAACTTTCGAACCCTTGAATGCATTGCATAAACAGCATATCATGCATCATGTGCATCACAGGTACTCTTCTTTTCAGGTTGCTTAATCTTCTTCGCTGTTTATTTCAGCTCGCCATCATGAATCCTGAATCATCTACTGAGCAATCCATCAAGGCCCTCCAGGCCCAAAACGCCCAGTTCCAAGAGATGATCATGAGTTTGGCCCAAGGTCAGGAGGAATTGAAGGCTCTGCTGGTCAAGAAGAAGAAGAAGAGAAATGTACTATTCAACACTGGCCGGAGGTTTGGTAACACACTGCAGAATGAGGTTGATCAAGCTGGTTCTTCTGTGGGAAAAGGAAGTCCCCAAGGGGGAAGGGTTCCTAGTCCGGTGGTCTCTGACAACGAGACTGATTTCAATGAGGAGTAGTACCCTCCAGCTGAAGACAAGTACAAGCAGTTAGAGGATCGTCTGAATGCCATGGAAATTCAACAAGTGCCTGGGTTGGATTTTGGAGACTTGGGTCTATCTTCTGGTGTGGTGATCCCACACAAGTTCAAAGCACCATCTTTCGCAAAGTATGACGGGGCGTCCTGCCCTAAGCTACATCTCAGATCTTATGTGCGGAAGATCCAGCCGTATACTGTGGACAAGAACTTATGGATCCATTTCTTCCAGGAGAGTCTTTCAGGGACTCATCTCGAATGGTTCTATCAGCTGGATGGAACCAAAGTTCGTAACTGGGAGGACTTGGCTACTGCTTTTTACAAGCAGTATCAGTATAATGCCGACCTTGCTCCTACACGTACCCAACTCCAGGGTATGTCGCTAGGATCGGGAGAAGGTTTTAAAGAGTACGCGCAGAAGTGGAGGGACCTGGCTGGCAGGGTGCAGCCACCATTAACCGACCGTGAACTAGTGGACATGTTCTTAGGGACCCTATCTGGGCCGTTCTTCAATCATCTCATTGGCAATTCATCTGCAGGGTTCACAGACCTCATTCTGACTGGGGAAAGGATAGAAGCTGGAATGAAATCAGGGAAAATTCAGAAAGGTGCGTCCTCAAGTTCTGAGAAAAAGCCTTTCAAAAAGGAAGTCAGTGCTGTGTATGGGCCTAGAAGGCAAAATAAACCGGAACGCCGCCAAACTGTCAACGTGGTGGTAATTGCAAAGCCTGCTGCCGCTCCTCGGCAACCTAACCAACCAAGGGGTGAGAGACCCAGAAGAGAATACACTCCGCTTAGTATGACCTTGTCACAGATCTTGCCGCAACTGCTATCGACCAACTTGGTAACCGTCAGAGAAGCTCCGAAGGTGGTAAACACAACCTCTCCGAAGTATAATCCCAACGCCCACTGTGCTTATCACTCTGATAGCCCGGGGCATTCTACTGATGATTGCTGGGCCTAAGAAATAAGGTTCAGGACCTTATCGATGCGAAGGAAATACAGTTTGAGGCGCCAGAGAGGCCCAACGTTGTGACTGCTCCTATGCCCCAGCATGGAGTAAATGCTATTGAGGAAGACCTATATGCAGTTTCTGTGGATGATGTTGCTACCCCTTTATTGACTGTTAAGAGGAACCTGTTGCTAGCTGGTTTATTTCCGGGTTGTAGCAAGGGTTGCCTTCTGTGTGCCGTTTCCCCTGCTGGTTGTCAGTTGCTGAAGTCAGGCGTCCAAAACCTGATGGATAGCAAAGAGATTCTGTTTAAGAAGACCGCTGTTCCTTTTGTTCCTACTGAAGAAGTATCTGTTGTCACCATCTTCAACAATCCTACCAAGGCTCCCGAGGAAGCCCGTCAAAATCATGTCTGTTGCACCTATTATCATTACTGTTCCGGGGCCCCTCCCCTATAAATCTGACAAGGCTGTCCCATGGCATTACGGGGCAGATGTGTATATGCTTGGAGTGAAGCAGGAGTTCAACACCAGTACCGGTATCAGTAACATCACCGGTCCCGCTAAAGTTACTCGCAGTGGCAGGCTCTTCTCGCCTGACATTGCGCCACCAGTTATCTGAAGACCTCTTATCATTACGCCTACAAGTGCGCCTGTTCCCCCTCTTAATCAAGTTTCTACCCCTGCTGCCGAGTCATCTGACACTCGGGGCAAAGGGATTGCTGATGTGCCTGCCTGGATGGAGGCACCGAAGACTGTCAATGTTGAAGCCTCCCAGCAAGAGATGGAGGAAATCCTTAAGATCATCAAGAAAAGCGATTTCAACGTCGTTGAGCAGCTGGGGCATACCCCCTCCAAGATCTCTATGCTATCATTGTTGTTGTGCTCAGAGGCCCATGCCAAGGCCCTGATTTCATTTCTGAAGACGGCTCATGTGCCACAAGAGACGTCTGCTGATCAATTCACTGACTGTGTGGCCAATTTGACCGCTGACAATGGTTTGGGTTTCTCGGATGCTGATCTGACCGCCAAGGGAAAGAACAACAATGATGCCCTGCATGTCTCCATAGAATGCAGGGGCATTACTCTCGCACACGTGTTGGTGGACACCGGTTCTTCGCTGAATGTATTGCCCAAGAAGGCCTTAGACAGGTTGGATTGTGAGAGCCTGGAGTTGAAGCCTAGTAACATCATCGTCCGAGCCTTTGACGGGTCGAAGAGGATGGTGCATGGTGAAGTGGACATTCCGATCCGGGTTGGTTCCCAAGTCTTTGATTCAACGTTCTATGTGATGGACATTCGTCCATCTTATTCCTGTTTGCTGGGTCGACCTTGGATTCACAAGGTTGGGGCTGTGACCTCCACTCTACACCAAAAGCTCAAATACCCTGTCAGAGGGAAGATTGTCATTGTGCAGGGGGAGGAAGAATACATGGTTAGTCATATGAACTCGTTCCGGTATATAGAGATGGACGGGGAGTTCATTGAAACCCCCTTTCAACATTTTGAAGAGGTGCCTCCAACATTGGCGTCAGCAGAGACAGTAATTGAAGAAGACTTTCCTTTGAAGATGGCTTCCTTGAAGGATGCCCGGGCTGTAATTGAGAAAGGTGAATGTGCAAACTGGGGCAGGCTCCCTGATTTTACTCCTAAAACTGACAAGTTTGGGCTGGGTTTTACTACAGAGGCTCAGAGGGTTGTATGCAAAGCAAGGATCGGAAGACCTCCCGTGTTCATCACCAACCCGGAAGTGAATGCTATTGAAGGCGAGGCGGAGGAATCAGAGTTTGACAGCTGGATTTACCCGACGACCGACGGTGGACTGAACAATTGGACTGCAAAAGACCACATACCTGTGACTTTTGTTACTCAATAATGAATTCCTTTGTTTTTAAATTTGTAATAAACAATAAATTGGAACTTTATGGCCCGGTGTCTTACCCGGGGCACCGTTGGCTTCATTTGTGAGGGCTTATTACTTGTCATTTCCATATATCATGAATAAAGACATCAGACGTTTTTCGCATTTCAAATCTTGTGCTCCCTTTCTTTCTTTCTTTATATATTGCAAAACAGCTATATTTACACACACTCACCAACACAGGTTTCAATCCACTCTGGATCTCACTGGTAACGACTCTGCTACTGCCAGTTATGACTTCGAAAATCCGATCAACTTAGCCGAAGACGAAGGTGAAGATGATTGTGAAGTGCCTGGCGAGCCTGCAAGACTGTTACTCCGGGAAGAGAGGGCCATTCAGCCACATGAAGAGCCAGTGGAAACGGTAAATCTGGGTACTGAGACAGATAGAAAGGAAGTTAAGATTGGTGCTAATCTAGAGCTCAGCGTGAAACAACGGTTGATTCAGATGTTGCATGATTATGTGGAAATATTTGCCTGGTCCTACAAAGACATGCCTGGGTTGGATACCGACATTGTGGTCCATCACCTGCCTACCAAGGAAGAATGCCCTCCAGTTAAACAGAAGGTTCACCGTATGCGTCCAGAGATGTCCGAGAAGATCAAAGCTGAGGTTATGAAACAATTTGACGCCGGTTTTCTAGCAGTGACTTCTTACCCTCAGTGGGTCGCCAACATGGTTCCGTTACCGAAGAAAGATGGTAAGGTCAGAATGTGTGTTGATTACAGGGACTTGAATAGGGCCAGCCCCAAGGATGATTTCCCTCTGCCTCACATCGACGTTCTGGTTGACAATACTGCTCAGCATAAGGTGTTCTCCTTCATGGATGGTTTTTCAGGTTATAATCAGATCAAGATGGCTCCTGAAGATATGGAAAAGACTACCTTTGTTACTCAGTGGGGCACCTTCTGCTACAAGGTCATGCCTTTTGGACTGAAAAATGCTGGGGCAACCTACCAACGTGCCATGGTTGCTTTATTTCATGATATGATCCATCATGAGATTGAAGTGTACGTCGATGATATGATTGCAAGGTCTCAAACTGAGGAGGAACACCTTGACCATCTGCAGAAGCAGTTTGACCGTCTGAAGTTGTACAAGCTAAGATTGAATCCGAACAAGTGCACCTTCGGGGTAAGATCTGGGAAGTTGCTAGGCTTCGTCGTGAGCGACAAAGATATTCAAGTGGACCCTGCCAAGGTTAAAGCCATACAAGAGATGCCAGCTCCCAAGACAGAGAAAGAAGTCAGAGGCTTTCTAGGACGTCTGAATTACATTTCCCGATTCATCTCGCACCTAACTGCTACCTGTGAACCAATCTTCAAGCTGCTGAAGAAAGATCAAGTAGTACGTTGGAATGATGAGTGCCAGGCTGCTTTCGACAGAATCAAAGAGTATCTCCAAGAACCACCCATTCTTATGCCACCGGTTGAGGGGAGACCTCTAATACTATACCTGACAGTACTTGACAGCTCAATGGGGTGTGTGTTGGGGTAGCATGACGAGTCTGGCCGAAAAGAGTACGCCATTTATTACCTTAGCAAAAAGTTTACCGACTGTGAGACCCGATACTCACTGCTCGAGAAAACTTGTTGCGCTTTGGTATGGGCTGCTCGCCGGCTGAGACAGTATATGCTGACTCACACTACTCTGTTGATTTCAAAAATGGATCTGATCAAGTACATATTCGAAAAGCCTGCTTTGTCTGGAAGAATAGCGAGATGGCAGATGATCTTGACAGAATACGACATCCAGTACACGACTCAGAAGGCAATCAAGGGAAGTGTATTGGCAGACCACTTGGCACACCAGGCAGTGGATGACTACCAGTCAATGAACTTTGAATTTCCTGACGAGAGCATCATGGTAGTGACTGATTGTGAAGTACCTGGACCGGATGAAGGACCTGAGGAAGGATCCCGATGGTCTATGCACTTTGACGGAGCCTCTAACGCTTTGGGTAACGGCATCGGCGCTGTGATCATATCCCCAAAAGGCACTCATACTCCACTTACTGCCCGGCTATGTTTCAACTGCACCAACAACATGGCGGAGTATGAGGCGTGCATCATGGGTCTTCAAGCTGCAATTGACCTAAGGATCAAGTTTCTGAGTGTCTTCGGAGATTCCGCTCTTGTGATCAATCAGATCAAAGGCGGGTGGGATACGAAACACCCGAACCTTATTCCTTACAAAGAGTGTGTGTTGACATTGATCCCCCATTTCACAGAGATAACTTTTGAACACTTCCCGAGAGAGGAGAATCAGTTGGCGGACGCGCTGGCTACGATGTCTTCCATGTTCAAAGTCAAATGGGACAACGAGGCTCCCCGAATCATTATCTGGAAACTGGACGAACCGACATATTATTGTGATCTCGAGGCTGAGATAGTAACTGAAAAAGTCTGGTATCATGAGGTAAAGAGGTACTTGGAAACTCAAGAATATCCTGAAGGTGCATCCATCAATGACAAAAAGTTTCTGAGAAGGTTCGCAGCAAAGTTCTTCCTTAGCAACCGCATTCTGTACAAGCGAAACCATGATTCAACCTTACTGCGTTGTGTGGATAAAACTGAAGCAGAAAAGATCATGGCAGAGCTGCATGAAGGTACCTTCGGAACGCATTCCAGTGGACACACCATGGAAAAGAAAATCCTTCGGGCAAGATATTTCTGGTCCACAATGGAAGCCGACTGTTACCAACATTCTCGGACGTGTCATAAATGCCAGATTTATGCGGATAAGGTGCACGTTCCTCCAGTACCTCTGAATGTCTTGACAGCACCTTGGCCTTTCGCAATGTGGGGCATTGATATGATCGGCGAGATTAAGCCTACGGCATCCAACGGGCATCGCTTCATCCTGGTAGCGATTGATTACTTTACGAAGTGGGTTGAAGCAGCTTCCTATGCTACCGTAACCAAGAACGTCGTGGCACGGTTCATTCGGCACAACCTGATCTGTCGGTACGGCGTCCCGTAAAAGATCATTACAGACAATGGTACCAATCTTAATAACAAGATGATCATTGAGCTCTGCGAGCAATTCAAGATACAGCACCACAACTCTTCTCCTTATCGGCCGAAGATGAATGGGGCTGTAGAAGCAGCTAATAAGAATATTAAAAAGATTGTGCAGAAGATGACAGTGACCTATAAAGATTGGAACGAGATGTTACCGTTTGCTCTACATGGGTACCGTACCTCAGCAAGGACGTCAACCGGGGCAACTCCCTTTTCCTTGGTCTACGGCATGGAGGCAGTCTTGCCGATTGAAGTCCAGATACCCTCTCTCCGGATAATGAAGGATGCAGACTTGAGCAAAGATGACTGGATCCAGACTCGACTTGATCAATTAAACCTAATTAACGAAAAGAGACTCGTTGCTATTTGTCATGGTCAAACGTACCAAAAACGGATGATCAGGGCATTTAACAAGAAAGTCAGACCACAAGAGTATCAAGTTGGGGACCTGGTAATCAAGCGCATCATTCTTCCTCAAAGTGATCCCAGGGGAAAATGGACCCCTACGTACGAAGGGCCATTTGTGGTTAAACATGTGTTCTCAGGAGGATCCATGATTCTAACCACCATGGATGGTGACGACCTTCCTCACCCCGCCAATGCAGACATAGTAAAAAGATACTACGCATGATAAAAGACCCGCTAGATTGACATACCTAGGCAAAAATAAGGGCTTCCCGGCGAGCCAAAAGGGTTCGGGCAAAAATAAGGGATGAAATGAAAAAAAATTTGTACACCCGGCAAGTCGAAAACCTGAAAAGGAGGCTTGGGCAAAAATGGGTATCCCGGTGGACTGAAAACCCGAAAGGGCGGTCCAGGCAAAAGTTAGGGATTAAAGCGTAATACTATGTCTCATTGGATCACCTCGCATCCAGAATCCGGTATCAACATCAGGTTCAGACGGCATCGATCAATCAGCTTCATCTTCAACTAAGTAGCAAAGTGATGAGACGCTCGAGGATATAAAAGCGATAGCAGAGTTGGAACCCAGTGGGATTGTTCTTTTCACATAGCTGTTTTGTTTTTCACAAAATTGTATAAACTCTGTTGTTCGGCGGTGTCCTCTTACTAGGACGGCAACCTCTTGTACATAAACGCCTATTTACAGGAAAATTCAAAAATCAATACAAATTCACTTTTCAGACCAATTGCCAATTATTTTTTCCCTTTTTCTGTTTTGTTTTGCGAAGAACGTCCAATGTTCAATTGTGATATATGCATTTGACACTAATTGCTAACTCATAAATATTTGCATACGAAACAAAGGATTAATTACAGGTGACATCAGAAACAGGGGCAATAATGAGTTGTCTAAGCAATCTAATGGCTCTGTCCACCAAGGTACCAAGGTAAGTTCGGCTGAAGAATGTAACCAAGATGCCTTAATTCCCCAGAGAGTGAGCCAAGGTTCAGCCATACTCCCTCCGAGCAGAGAAGGTACAATACCTCCAGCAAGTCCGCAACACTCTCCCCAAGCAGAGTTAGTCTACGGTCAACCTTAAGGAAGCTGGATTATCCCTCAGAAGATCTCAATATTCCCCAACGGAGTATACAGACATTCCTAACAAGCATCCCCGGCAATCTTAATCTAAGATTGTTCCCCGGCGGAATCCAGAACATCCAATGGAGCCACTTCCCCAGTGCAATCTCAAGAGTCTCCCCAGGAAAGTTCAATCAATCTCCCCAACAGATTCAGGAAGCTTATCCCCAGTAGATTCTGGAAGCTTACCCCTGCAAAGCACGAACGCCCCTCCCGGCTTTATTCAGAAGGTTATTTCCCCACCAGGATATAACTGGGTTATCCTCAGCCATTTGCCACGGAAAGATCGTCCCCGGCGAAGTCTTCCTATCCCCAGCGGAGTACATCAAATCTTCCAAAAGAGCGCAACAATGGTATCCCCAGTGGAGTTATCATCAATCTCAGCAAAATACCTCTCTTTCCCCACAGAGTAATTCCCCACAGAATAATCTCTCCAACAAGTTGATTCCCCAACGGAGTCATCTTATCCTATCGGTCTATGCTTGCAACCACCACCACTAGCGGAATCAAAAAAGCTCTATTCTTCAAACATCAGCCCAGGATTTGACTTCCCGGCACCTGTCAAGGATTTATTTTCCGAGACAGAAATACATTCATAAAACATCACATCTTCACACATTATAGCATGCACATACGCATCATGGACATATAATCTCATTTATGCTGAGAACATCACGCATGTCATACATCATAACATCGCATACAACTAACGTTTTGTCTTTTCAGGACAAAGGTCAAAACAAAGATAATTACTATCAACTGTCGTGATTCCAGATCCGATTCCTGTATCTTGCCAGGGTGTATCTGTTGACGACTAATTCCAGACTCGATTCCTGTATCCTGCCAGGGCACGTCTGAAGAGTTCGAAGATCCGATTCTTGTATCTTGCCAGGGTGTATCTGTTGACGACTAATTCCAGACTCGATTTCTGTATCCTGCCAGGGCACGTCTGAAGAGTTTGAAGATCCGATTCCTGTATCTTGCCAGGGTGTATCTGTTGATGACTATATTCCAGACTCGATTCCTGTATCCTGCCAGGGCACGTCTGAAGAGTTTGAAGATCTGATTCCTATATCTTGCCACGGTGTATCTGTTGACGACTAATTCCAGACTCGATTCCTGTATCCTGCCAGGGCACGTCTGAAGAGTTCGAAGATCCGATTCCTGTATCTTGCCAGGGTGTATCTGTTGACGACTATATTCCAGACTCGATTCCTGTATCTTGCCAGGGCACGTCTGAAGAGTTTGAAGATCTGATTCCTGTATCTTGCCAGGGTGTATCTGTTGACGACTAATTCCAGACTCGATTCTTGTATCCCGCCAGGGCACGTTTGAAGAGTTTGAAGATCCGATTCTTGTATCCTGCCAGGGTGTATCTGTTGACGACTAATTCCAGACTCGATTCCTGTATCCCGCCAGGGCACGTTTGAAGAGTTTGAAGATCCGATTCCTGTATCTTGCCAGGGTGTATCTGTTGACGACTAATTCCAGACTCGATTCCTGTATCCCGCTAGGGAACGTCTGAAGAGTTTGAAGATCCGATTCCTGTATCTTGCCAGGGTGTATCTGTTAATGACTAATTCCAGACTTGATTCCTGTATCCTGCCAGGGCACGTCTGAAGAGTTTGAAGATCCGATTCCTGTATCCTGCCAGGGTGTATCTGTTGACGACTAATTCCAGACTCGATTCCTGTATCTTGCCAGGGCACGTATGAAGAGTTTGAAGATCCGATTCCTGTATCTTTCCAGGGTGTATCTGTTGACGACTATATTCCAGACTGGATTCCTGTATCCTGCCAGGGCACGTCTGAAGAGTTTGAAGATCCGATTCCTGTACCTTGCCAGGGTGTATCTATTGACGACTATTTTCCGGATTCGATACCTGTATCCAGCCAGGGCACATCCACATGAAAAGTTTGAAGGTCAACTCCTGTAACAGGCCAGGTAATTATCTTTCTTTCTCAGGTACGCAAGTTCTCGCTAAGGAATCTCTTACGCGATCGATACCTAGATGGCATCTATAAACCCATCCACATACCAACAGCTCCAGATGGCATCTATAAGCCCATCCTCATATCCATTATCCCTCCAAATGGCATCTATAAGCCCATTCTCGACATCACATTGCTGATACTCCACTATGTGAGTGCAAATTTCTGGGCACTCTAGTGTTCAATCATCTTCCACCTTCGGATTACGAAAGGCACGCCAACCAATCTACATCCTCAGGTCTAAGAAGATTGAACAGGGACAACTGTTGTACCCCAAAATTTGCCCTCCCATATTCTTCAAGATTTTCCAAGATCAAGCTTCTAAATCTCTCAAGGGTTGCACAGTCCAATTGCCTCCTAACACAGTCAAAATTAGGGTTTTGGTTCTTGCAAAGAAATTGAGGTTTCCAAGGGTCCAATCAAGTCCAATATGCCCATATACATTGTCAAACATTCATATTTCAAGGTTCAAGACTCACAGCATCAAATTGCACAGTCAAAAACCCTAAATGCTTCACAGTCAACTGCAGGGGAAAAATGGTCATTTGACAGTCAAAAGTCAAAATTTTTGGTCAACATCTCATTTTGAAGCCACAATCATCATTTGGTCAACATTTCATTTTTAATATATATTAAATATTTTCTTTGATACATAAAAATTCTAAAAAATGTAAATTTTATAATATTGCATTTTATTTTATTTTATTTTGCACATAAAAATATATTTTATTTTTATAGATATCATATATTTTCTTAATAAATTTGTAAAATATAAATTAAACATATTTAGTTTAATTTATTTTTCATTTCATACTTATAAATATTTATTTTTGCATATATAAAAATTATATATTTTTATACAATATTATTTATTATTTTAATACGAAAAATACATTAAAAAAATAATGCATAAGAGCTTTATTTTCTTTTAAAATAATAATTAAGGTTAAACCCCTTTTAAAAATTAATTCCTTTTCCTTATATTTTTAGGTTTAGATGAAAATTTCTTTTACATAAAAACAAGACAAAAAAAACAAAAAAAAAATCTTTTCTTACATGTACATTGTATTGCATTTTTAAAATATTGTATTATATTTACCCTAATTCGTACAAATTTGATTTGGTTGTAATAATTTATTTAGGTTTAAATTTTTGCCAATCCCCATTCAAATTTGTATTCCCCCCTCCCATAAAATTGTTGTAATAGCTTAGTAATATTTACATTACGCAATTTATCGCTTTATATGCCATGATTAGTAATTAGGGTTTGTATGACAAGATCAAAACAAAGCAAAATAGAAACCCTAAATACAAGACAAAATCAAAGCATGAAAATGATACACTTGCACATAAGCATCCTTAGGGTTTCTCCACTTGGTTGCCTAAAACAAAAATGGCCATATTACGCATGCGAAGTATCTTGGCAAAAAACAAGCAAACATAAAGATCATAGTCCCTCGATGACGCTATTCAAAAGTTGCCTTACAAAATGATCTTGGTCCCTCAAAATGCTAAGATACTTTGCAACATTGCTAATCATGGCTATGCGATGACCCTTGCCCGTCCCGTTTACATCCAAATATAGATTTTCTTACCAAATCAATGGTAAGACAATAATGTCAAAGGAATAGAAAATGTACAAGAAAGACATTTGAGTAGGTAGTTTGCTCTTAATTACTTGCTCTACTTCAAACAACTATCCTTGCTATTTTCAAAAACAAACACACACATTTCCAAACATCTTACAAACGTTGAAAACATTTTCAAAAAGACAAACATCTTTGTATACATTCTTACAAACGAGAATCATTACAAAGATTGCCTAAGCGAATGGCCTCTTTTTTTACAAAATACTTTCAAAACCACGCCAAACACAATTTCAAACAAACAAAAGCAAGTGATCTACGCAAGTAACTAAGATCCCATGGAAAACCATGGGTGAAAAGGGTGCTATTACCTTCCCTTTTCATAATCTACCCCCCGAACTCAAGAAAACATCTCAAAGGTCTTTCATGTGCTTTTTCACCTTTCCTTTTGGATAAAAGAAAAGTCGGTGGCGACTCTTGCTAACCGCAACATTTATGATAAAACGCAAAACCCTCAAGTCAGTTCTCCCACCGTATCACAGTTACAAATATAAAGCTCGAGCAATCTCCTCAAGTCTTGGGTCTCTCTCAATACCGGTGAAGGGTAACTGATCAATAATAGGAACTCCCAAGAGTTTAGAAAACTCCTCCATAGTAGGCACTAATTGGTAATCAGGAAATGTAAAGCAATGGTGCTTAGTGGTGTACCCCAAAATTTGCCCTCCCATATTCTTCAAGATTTGCCAAGATCAAGCTTCTAAATCTCTCAAGGGTTGCACAGTCCAATTGCCTCCTAACACAGTCAAAATTAGGGTTTTGGTTCTTGCAAAGAAATTGAGGTTTCCAAGGGTCCAATCAAGTCCTATATGCCCATATACATTGTCAAACATCCATATGTCAAGGTTCAAGACTCACAGCATCAAATTGCACAGTCAAAAACCCTAAATGCTTCACAGTTAACTGCAGGGGCAAAATGGTCATTTGACAGTCAAAAGTCAAAATTTTTGGTCAACATCTCATTTTGAAGCCACAATCATCATTTGATCAATTCTTGATCATGATTCTCAAAGCATGGCTCAAAAAGTCTCAAGATGCAAAAGTTTCTATTTTGGACAGCTGAAAAGTCAACTACAAATTGACCAAGGCATAACTTCCTCATGGTTCATCAGAAAAATCCCATCCAAAGCTCATTTTGAAGGGGATGACATTTCATACAACTCATCTTCACACTCCAAGTCCAAGAAAGGCTCTCACAAAAAGTTATCAATTTCAACATTATAGGTCATTTTCAAAAGTCAACAAAAAGGCACTTTAAGTCAAAGACCATAACTTGAGATTGGTAAATCAAAATGACATGGTACCAAAGGCATTGGTTAGAGGACTTCAAGACCTTTCCAAAATGTCCAGGAACATGTTCATAGCTTCAAAATTGAGCAAGATATGCATTGGAGAAGTTGGGAAAGTATTGGGAATTTTTAAAAGTCAACTTTGCCTAAAACCCTTCAAAATTGCTAATGGGCCTCAAATTCTTCCTTGAATCATTACCCAAAGCCTATGCACGACCCATTGAGCTCAAAATGATTTATTTTCTTATTTTTAATTAATTAATTGAATTTTTATTCTTATTAATTCATTTAATTAGTTTTAATTGTAGAAAAATATCAAATAATGGTTTTCAAATCTTTTTATGCAGCAAATATACTCCAAATATGCTAAAGATTTCGTACATCAATCAACAAGACAAAATCTTCCATAATTGGCAAAGTTTCATTGAAAAAAAGATTGAAATTTCATGATTGAAAATCAAATATTCAAATCATAAATTCATGGACTTTTGGGCTCTTTCTTGACCTAATTTGCTTCACATACAAAGGCTGAGTGAAACCCTACTCATACATACACGAAACAGCTGCTCATGCTCCATAACCACTTTGCAACTTTTCAACAAAAACTTGGAAACTGATTTCATACTTGCAGGGTAATTCAAGGCCTCAAAACGTTTCCATTGCATTACTGACACTGCTAGGAAGCTAGTGGCATCAAGAACAGGTCCTCATACTCAAAGAAATGGTAGAACATATTCACGCTTTTCACAAATATGTCCATAATCGAATTTTAATTTCCACGCATCATTCATGTGTTTTGATTATTGATTTATGCTATTAACATCTTCCTGAAGCGTTTGGCATAATTTAATTTTTCTAAAACTGCTTGAAACGAAATTCACCATGGATGAAACCTAGGGTTTCAGAAGCTTCAAAATATGGCTTTCTTGTAGAGGAAAAATTAGACCTTTAGACCTATACAGCTGAGTTCAGAAGCTCAAGACGAAGCAAATGATACCCTCGTTCCCTTTTTATTTTTCCTCCTCTTCTAATCGCTATTTTCACAAGTTTCAGTTTGTGGGGGTTTAAAACCCCCGCTACTTGTTTTATATTTACAGGAAAAAGATGAAGAAGAAGCATGCGTGGCCAAGCGTGATTGGGAGATTCAAACTTTAGCGCGTTTTTTAACGTTTCCAGCATAATGGCTTTTTTTTTCATATATTATAATTCCTTAGTATATTGTTTACAAATGCGCTTGTTAGCTCAGTTGGTTGGAAGACGTGTCTTGCAGGTATAGGGACCTGGGTTCGATTCCCAGGTCCCCCCACATAATTGTTATTTTTTGTTCCAATATATTCACATGCAGCATATTCTCAACGTCCCACCATACGTCCTCATGCATTGGCTTGCCAGATGGCCTGTATGAATAATCTGAAGGCCACAGAATGAAGTCCATGGTAGGGCTCAGTCAATGGACGTACACACAAGCGTGGAAAGTCAAACAAGGCCTTTGGCTGATGGGCCTAAATTCCTCACAAATACCTCCATATGGGCCTGACACCCCCCTTGGTTTGCAATTTAATTTTCTTTTTTTTCTTTTAAATTTCTTTCAATTGTTTTATTTTTATAATTATTATTAACTCACTAAAATTAATTTTCCATAGAAAAATCAGAAACTCAAAAAATGTTTTTTTTAATTAATATTTAATTTCACCATTTGAATATTTTTTTAAATAAATAACTAACAATTAATCTAGTTAATTTAGGTTTTAACTCAATATTTTCTTAATAAATAAAATACATAGAATTAGGTTTTGACATTTTATCTTTTTCTTAATTAATTCTTCCTCATTATTTATTATTATTATTAACTATTATTTTTGTAAATAAACATGTAAATTAAATAATTTAGTTAATTAGCCTAATTTTGACCTTTTTCTTTAATAATTTAAAATAATTTAGAACTAGGGTTTTCTTTAATTCTTTTTCTTTATTTCATTAAACACCAAAAAAACATAAAAAACATTTTCTTTAATTAAGTAATAATTAGCGTTAATTTAATTTAATTTCAAGCAAAGGGTCAAAACCCTCGGACGTTCAATTTTAATTTCTATTTTGCGCATTATTTTCTTTTGAATATTATGTAACTGCTCAAGGATGTAATAGTAATTAGGTTTACCGCATTTATTTACTTTCCGCATCTTTTATTAAAACGGGTCTTTGTACTTTGGCGATGTATAGACCCGCGCCTTATAATAGCGTAGCTTTTATCTTTCCGTCTTTTAATTTTCCGCACTCTTAAATTCTAACTTTGTATGAAAGAATGTATGCTAGTTAAAAACAAGCGTAGCTCACAATGCCATGATCAAAGATAACTGTTAAACTGAAAATAACACCCAAGTACACACACCACTTCTAGGGTACGCCTCACCTGTTGCCTTCGAAACGTGGTCGTCAAGTATAGGACGTTTTAGTAAGTCCTTATGTCCATGATCCAGTTGCCTCGAAACAGTTGCCTCGAAACAGTTGCCTCGGATTAAAAAAAAAGGATCAAGGACATAAGGGTAGCTTCTAAGGTGTCCTGCTGTTGCTTCGGTGACCACACTGTCCCTAAACTCGAATTGACCCGAACACCTCCAACGGTGGTGCTACCTATCTCTCAATGGTGGGATGGCATTACCTTAAGGACATTTACACAGCCTAATTCGTTAGGGTAGGTAGATGACTCATAGATACTTGCTCTATTCAAAAACAAAACAAAAATCTTTTCACACCGACACTTTCAAAAAGCTTTCAAAACAATTTTTCAAACACTCTTGAGGACAGATACAAGAGTTATTCAGAAATCTTTAAACGGAACTTTTTCAAACCCACTCACATATTGAAAAGCAAACATTTTGAAAACATAAGAGCAAGTATCTAAGAGCCCATGGATAACCATGGATAGAAAGGGTGCTAACACCTTCCCTTTCTATAAATCTACCTCCCGAACCGAGAAACGTTCTCATAAGGAATTTTGCTGTGCTTTTGTCCTGTCCATGTTGAAGAAAATAAAATACGGTGGCGACTCTTGCTTCCGCGACATTTCGCGAACCAGCGTTAAACAGTCAGTTCTAAATCCACCGATCACACTTAGGATCAAAGAGTTGGAAAAGCACATGTACCATATCCTCTTCAAAGTTGGTTGTAACCAAGTTAATGAGACGACCATACTTCTTAGTGAACGGAGAATCATTTGGAACTCTTGACGCTAACTCCTTAAGTTGAGGAGGCACTCTCACAAGGTTGATTCGAATAGTGTTTCTTCGTATGGAAGCCATGTCCTACAAAACAGCACAAAGATAAATCCCAAACCATTGAAATGGTTAGTACAAATGTAATGGTATGATATTATGTTGTTATGTACAAGTAAACACATACACATAAATCACACAATTCCTTAGGTTTTAGGCTTGCATGGGTTCATTGGTAGGTATCCTCTTGAAGTTTAGTTGGTTTAACCTGTCCTAGAAAGTAATCGGGTTCTAGGGGATCTCAATATCATTGATCTTTCTTCATTGGGAATTTTATTAGCGCAAGCCTTTTTTTTGGCGATCGAAATATCCCAAAAGTCCGATCTCAATGAGCGTAGTATCGAGTATCAACCAACATCGGACTGCACCAAAGCTGGCTATCTCACTACTTTCTAATGGTCAAGTTGTTCAACAAAATATTCTAAGGTTCGTTAGTGCTTCATGAAACCATACAACGGCCCCGTATTCTCCTTAATTCGCCATAAGGGATACTGATACCCACAAATGTATCACACTAACATAGCTATTGTCTCAAACATATTGGTCTACACCGTATAACATCCACAATTATTGCTATTTACCTAATGGTGTTCCCAGATTTGGGTAGAGGATCAATACAACCCCAAACAAGGACCCATAAATATAAATCAAACAAGTCAAACAATGAAAGCATTTAAAGGTGATCTAGTCTCTAAGGTAACCCCACTTTTAAGTTTTCCCCAGCAGAGTCGTCAACTCTGTAATACGGTGGGAGAACTGACTTGGGTGTTATGCGTTTGATCTCAATTGTTATGGATAGCAAGAGTCGCCACCGACTTTTCTTTTATTCAATAAAGGAAAGGGTGAAAAGAACAGGAAAGACCTTTTGAGATATTTTCTTGAGTTCGGGGGGTAGGTTATGAAAAGGGAAGGTGTTAGCACCATTTTCATCTGTAGTTATCTACTGGCTCTTAGTTGCTAGCTCACTTTTGGAATGCTTTGTTTGAAATGTTTTTGTGATGTTTTTTTGAAAGCATTTTTTAAAAGTGCCTTCATTTAGGAGAACTTTGTAATGATTCTCGTCTCTATAAAATTGTATACAAAGTATTGAATTTTGAAACATTTCATTTTAAAGTATTTTTTGAAAAGTGTTTTGAAAATGGTTATGAGCAAGAATCTATGAACGTTCTACCTACTCAAAAAGTGTTAGTTCTTTTCCTACTCCTTTAGATATTTCTATCTCACCATTGATTGATAAGAAGCCCTATCATTGGATGTGAAGGGACGGGTGTGGGTCGTTTTATAGTCATAGAAGGAAGCATTATAGGATACCTTAGAAATTTTTTGTAAGGGTCTAAGATTTTTTACCGAAGGAAACATCGAAGGGTCATTGTGGTACTATGATCTTGTATTCGATGGTTTTTGCTAAAGTATTCCACGCTCGAGGGACATGACTATTTTATTTTGAAGGCAACGAGTTTGGGTTAACCCTATAGGTGCAAGTGTGCAAAGTGTTTTGATTTCTGCATTTTTGTATTTGAATTAGGGTTTTCTACTTGTTGATTTTATGTCTTGCTATACAGACCCTAATTACTAGCAATTATATTGAAAGTGATAAATTGCGGAAATTTAAAGTTCTACGTTATTACATCATTTGGGAATGGGGATACAGTTTACAAATGGGGGAAGAAAGCAATTAAAGCCTAATTTACTATTACAACCATATTGAATATTGCAAAATAAAATACACAAGAATATGAAAATAATGTACAAGAAATGAAAATTGTTTTGTTTGAATTTTTGATGAAAGGTCTTAATTCTAGTTAAACTAATAAAGAGAAAGAAAATAAATAATTAGTCTAAATTGATTTAACCAAATGAAACCTAAATTAATTTAAGAAAAGAAATTGAATTAATTAAGAAAACATACTTTTTAGAGTTTTTGATGAAAGAGAGATTTTAGTAATTTAGCCTAATTAAAACTAATTAATTATTCACAAAAGAAACTAACTAATTATTTGATCAAAACCTAAAGTCTAAATTAATTTTAAAAAAATAAAATTAAATAAACATAAGTTTAATTTAATTCTAATTCTAAAAAAATTTAATTAGTTAAGAGAAATATTTTTAGTGTTTTGTTTATAAAATAAATAAGGTGAAAATAAAATAAAAATTCGATTTATTTAAGGTGAAACTCCCTACTTAAGTCAAGTTGTAAGCTTCAGTTTTGAAAATGGTGGATGGTGATGTAGTGATTACAATCAGGAAACAGGGTTATGGATCACTTGTATATGAGGTATGTAAAGTGTTTGGATGATTAAAAGTCAATACGCACTAGTGGATTTTGAGTTTCAAGTTTGAAGCTCAAAAAATGGAGTTTTTGGCTATTTCTGACTTGTGAATACTTGAGGGTGTTTGAGGGCTTGAAAACGCATGTCTTTGCTTGCAATTAAATTGTATGTTTATAAGCAAAAGTTATTAGGGTTTTAAGTTGACAGATCTGTGAGATATAGAGTTATGGCTATGTTACTTGATTTTGAAGAAAAGTTGAAAATAACTTTCAATGTGTTGTACAAGCATGGTCTAAAGTTGTTGGAGGCCTTAGACCTATTGCTTCTGGTTTTGACTTTACTTGTGTTCATATGAAACAAGTTTTGGGGCTCAAGAAGCTAACTTTATGATTAAAGTGATCTTTATGAAAATGGATATGGAGCTTTTTGCAATTTCATCCAAAAATGGTATAACCAAGTGGATAAAGCCTCAAATATTTGTGTAATGCATCACAAATTTGTGTAAATCTCTGATTATGTGGAGATTTAGAAGAAACATGGCTTGAAAAGTGGGATTGGAAGATAAGATTATGAGATTTGGTCTTGAGTTCTTCATAAAAATGACTTGAAATT
Source organism: Vicia faba (assembly GCA_948472305.1). NCBI lineage: Eukaryota > Viridiplantae > Streptophyta > Magnoliopsida > Fabales > Fabaceae > Vicia > Vicia faba. The sequence goes on from CATIWC010000430.1 coordinate 76,866, forward strand.
CAAGAATGACATGCCATCTTCAAGTCATCGAAACTTCTAGCTCAAGTATGATCTTAATGAGTTCTTGGACATTTAGGAGAGATTGTAACACCCTCTACAACCTTCATGTTTTCCATTTTTTAAGAATCCAACTGGAACTATGTGAAAATTTGTCATGGAGTTGGTATCAAACATCTGCCTAACTAGGTCAAATTTTCACTAAGTGTTTTAAGAAAAAGCTCATGACTTTATGGCCTCATAACTCAAAATCTAAGCATTTTTTGGACATGATCCCTCTTCAACAAGTTTTTAGAATTCATCAATATTTACAATTTCATGTTGAAAGTTTTCCTTGAATCATCTTGCATCATGGTGAAAAATTGGCATAAAGTCGTGAAGAAAAGCATGTATAAAACACTTAGAAAAAAAATTCTAAGTCTTAGAAATTTTGACTTTTCAAAATGAATTTTGACTTTATTGATTTATTTATGGTCAAGTTTCATATTTTTTTCATGTCTTGATGAAATGTGATCTTTGAAACTTAATTTTGATAAAAAAAGTCAAAGTTTGACTTTTCAGTGTACAGTTGACTTTTTCACCAGTTGATCAAATTTCAACTATCAATCAATTGATCTTGAGAAATGAATTTAACCATGTAATTAGGTCAAGATGATGCATTTGAATCCTTGATAACATGTTTCATGCCAATAAGTCATGTATTAGGTCAAAAGTCAAAAACCAAGCATTCTCATTCAAAACCCTAATTTTAACCATTTTGCCCTTTTGGTGATTTGATCAATTTTCTTGGGGAGTTGTGATCCAAACTTTATAAATTGATACATATGAGTTCAAAATGTTGATATGGGCCAAAAATCTTGAAGTTTGACTATAAGTTAACCATAGATAACTTTTTACCCAATAAAGTTAATTTTAGGCCATTTGATCAATTGACTGAGCAAACTTGAACTGCAAGACTTGAAACTTGACATGAGCAATCTTGAAGATCCATAATGATCCATGAAAACCATATGAGGCATTAAAATTAAAATTGTCCTTGTGAAAACTCAAACCCTAATTTGAAGTATCAGTGTTGAGGAGATGTCTTGACCTAGTCAATCCTTGTGCAAGCTTGAGCTATTAAAGATCTTTTGGGAAATATCTTGAGAAATGAGAGGGAAAATTTTGGGCTACAATAGTATGCCCATTAGAATGCATCCTGAAAGATCCTTTATGGACCTCTTCTATGATCTTGTTTGCTTTGTGTCTATCCACGCATCTGAGCAAAACAGAGTCGTAGTTCCTCTTGTACAAAACACCATTGTTGAGGAAAAACTTGGATGCATATTTCCGCAGAGTCTTCTTATCAGTAATAGAAGCATCCTCTATGTATTCTTGTGTCTCAAGATATCTTTTTATATCATAAAACTAAGTCTTTTCATCAACCGTCTCTTCTTCTATCTCATTACAAAATGCTGGCTCATCCAACCTCATGATACAGATTGATGGAGCATGGTTAGCCCACTTAACTTTGAACATGGATGATAGAGTAGCCAAAGAGCGTTCCAGATTATTCTCCTCCCTTGGGATATGCTGGAAAGTGATTTCATCAAAATACGGGATCAACTTCAAAACATTCTCGTGATACGAAATCAAATTAGGATGACGAGTCTCGTAATCTCCGGTGATCTGATTGATTACTAGGGAAAAATCCCCATATACTTCTAAGATCTTGATTCATAAATTAATAGAAGCTTCGATCCCGAAGATACAAGCGTCATACTCAACCATGTTGTTGGTACAATCAAAGTAAATTCTGGCAGTGAAAGGAGTATGGAAACCTTCAAGAGAAGCAATAACATCATCGATACCATTACCCAATGCATTTGAGGCACCTTCTAACACCATCATCCATCGCGATCCTGACTCAGATCCTTCTTTTGGGCCTGGGATATTACAATCTCGTACATACATAATATCTTCATCAGGAAACTTAAACTTCATCGGTTGATACCCCTCTTCCATGGATTGTTGAGCAAGATAATATGCCAATATACTACCATTGATAGACTTTCAGGTAGTATATTGGATGTCGTATTCTGTAAGAATCATTTCCCAACGGGCTACTCTTCCCGTGAGAGCTGGATTTTTGAAAATGTACTTGATTGGATCCATTTTGGGTATCAAGATAGTAGTATGAGTCAACATATACTGTTTGAGACGCTTTGCTGACCACACGAATGAACAACAAGTCTTTTCCAGTAATGAGTATCTCAATTCGCAATCAGTAAACTTCTTGCTCATGTAGTAGATGGCATGTCCTTTCCTACATGTCTCGTCATGTTGACCGAGTACATAGCCCATGGAGTTTTCCAACACTGTTAAATACATTATCAATGGCCTTCCTTCCACTAGAGGCGAGAGAATCAAAGGTTCTTGCAAGTATTCTTTTATTTTATCAAAAGTTGCTTGGAAATTATCATTCCACCTGGCCGTTGGATCTTTTCTCAATAATTTGAGAATTTGTTCACAAGTGATTGTAAGAGAAGAGATGAATCAAGAAATGTAGTTTAACCTCCCGAGAAAAATATGAACCTTTTTTTCCATCCTTGGCTCAGGAATTTCTTGTATAGCTTTTACTTTGGAAGGATCGACCTTGATTCCATTTTCACTTACAATAAAGCTAAATAATTATCCTGATCTCACCCCGAAGATGCACTTATTAGGGTTTAGCCACAGCCTGAATTTCATTAACCTTTCAAACAGCTTCAACAAGTGAACAAAATGTTCCTTTTCTATCTGGGATTTGGCCATCATATAGTCAGCATGGACTTCAATCTCTTTATGTATCATGTCATGAAAGAGAGTGACCATAGCACGTTGATATATTTCCCCTGCATTCTTCAAACCAAAGGGCATCACTTTATAGAAAAATGTTCCCCAACGTGGAATGAAAGTTGTTTTTTCCATATCTTCTGGCGCCATCTTAATCTGATTGTAACCAAAAAACCATCCATGAACGAAAACACTTTAGCTTGAGAAGTATTATCAACTAGAATATCGGTATGAGAGAGTGGAAAATCATCCTTAGGTCTTGCTTTGTTCAAGTCCCTATAGTCCACACACATTCGCACTTTACCGTCTTTCTTTGGTACTGGCACAATGTTCACAGTCCAGGGTGGGTAAGAGATAACTTTCAAGGAACCTGCATCAAATTTTTTTTGAACTTCCTCCTTAATCTTCTTATACATGTCGGGATAAGTTCTTTAAAGCTTTTGCTTAACAGGAGGACACTCTTCTCTAAGAGGTAATTTGTTCATAACAATGTGTGTATCCAGCCCAGGCATGTCTTCATAAGACCAAGCAAAGATGTCAGCATACTCTCGGAGCATTTCAATCAACCTCTGCTTGACATTGTCTTCTAATGCAGCCTTGATCTTGACTTTAATCTTGACCTTCTCGATATCCAAGTTGATCCCTTCTATAGTCTCTTGGTGCGACTTAATGACCTTTTCCTCTCACGTCGGTAATCTAGTTACCTCTTCTAGAAGTTCACAATCTTCTTCAGCCTCTTCGTCAGCTTGATAGATTGGACTTTTAAAGTTATAGTGAGCCATAACAGAGTCGTTATCGATAGGATCCAGGATTAATGGGGGACTGTTTGTACATGATTTATTTTATTTTAGTTTAGTTTTGGATTAAAAAATAAAAATAAGAATCACATAGCCAAAAGTTTCTAAGAAATCAAAAAGAAAGACAAAGAACGAAATATTTGAATGCAAAAAGACATCCTTTATTGATGATAATTTTGCAAATGAAAAACATCATGGCCCTACAGCATGTTCATTATACCTTGGGCAGAGCGCATGAATTATTGCATGATAAGCATAAAATAAAATTACTCTTCAAAGCGGGTAACTTGAATGACGTCTTCGATTGACCAATGAGCAAGATCCTACCCTATCACAGTAAGATGAATCCACACGTCCATTTCACAGTCGCTATCACCCTCCTCACTCACAACATGAGCTTCTCCATGAATAAAACCACTGCTAATGAATTTGATTGGAAGAGGGGGAATATCTTGCCTGGAAATATCTGGTACCTTCTTCCCTGGCATAAAGCCTAAACCTTTCTTATCCTTCTGAGTAGGGAGATCCAACACTCTGCCCTAGCCTTCAGGATTTCCAGACTGAACGACCGCTTGAGCCTACTTGTAAGATACCATAAAGATCTCTAACTTCTTAACTTCTAGACCAGGAGCCTTGACAACTTGCACAGTTTCAAATGCTTGGAATGGGGTATTATGCACCTCACCTTCAATATCAACATAACGGGAGGTGCTTAGATGGCTGCCGATTTTATCCTCTTCACTGCCAACAGTGACAATCTTTCCATTGAGTGGGAACTTCAACTTTTGGTGCAGAGTAGAAATCAAAGCACCGGCCCCATGAATCCATGGGCTCCTAGCAAAAAACAGTAGGAAGGATTAATATTCGTGACAAATAATGTTACTTCAAAAGTCTGAGGACCTATCTTCACAGGCAACTCAACATTACCAAACACAGTTCTTTTCGGCCCATCAAATGCTTTCACAATTAGATCACTGGGTCTTAGAACAACCCCTTCATAGTCCAACTTCATGAGAGCAGACTTTGGAAACACGTTAAGGGATGATCTTGTGTCAACCAGAACACGAGATGGAGTAATCTTATTGTAATACAGTGGGAGAACTGACTTGGGTGTTTTGCATTTTATCGCAATTGTTGCGGATAGCAAGAGTCGCCACCGAATTTTCTTTTATCCAATAAAGGAAAGGGTGAAAAGAACAGGAAAAGACCTTTGAGAATTTTTCTTGAGTTCAGGGGGTTGGTTATGAAAAGGGAAGGTGTTAGCACCCTTTTAAACTATATTTATCTATGGGCTCTTAGTTTCTTAGTAGATCACTTAAAAATTGCTTTGTTTGAAAATGTGTTTGTGATTGGTTCAAGTTTTAAAATATTTTGAAAACTCCTTTGTTTCAGAACTTTATAATGATTCTCGTCTCTATAATAATGTATACAAAGTGTTGGTTTTGAAAATAGTTCAAAGAGATGTTTGTTTTTGAAAGATGTTTTGAAAGTGTAAGTATGGAAATAGTTTTATTTTGCGAGCAAGCAACTACGAGCATCCTACCTACTCAACAGGTCTTTGTTATTTTCCTCCTCCTTTATATGTTTGTTATCTTACCATTGATTGGTAAGAAGCCCCATTATCGGATGTGAAGGGACAGGCGCGGGTCAATCGTACAGTCATCAAAGGCAACTTGTGAGACGCTTTAGCAATTTTCGTAAGAGACTAGATCATTTACCATAGGCAACATCGAGGGACCACGATCTTTTTATCAAAGGGTCTTTTGCTTAAGCGTCCCATATTCGAGGGACATGACTGTATTTTTAAAAGGCAACAAGCGAGGTTACCCTAAAGGTGCGCATGTGAAAAGTGTGTTTGATTCAAGTTAATTTGACTTTGATTAGGGTTGTCTAGCGGTTGATTTTAAATCTTGCCATACACGCCTAATTACTATACAGTATAAAAATAGTAAATTGCGGAAATTAAAATTCTATGCTATTACAGAGATTTTGGGAATGGGGAGTACCAATTTATAAATGGGGATGGATTAATGTGATTAAAAGTCCAAATAGGCAATCAATACAACAAAATCGAATCGAGCAATTAATTAAAACTACAACAACCTATGAAATAAAATTAATTGACAAAGTATGGAAATAAAGTTCTTGATATTTTTGTTTGTGAAAATTTTTTGGAAGAAAATAAAGAATCTATTCTATTTAAAGAAATAATTGATTAGATCGCTTGTATATATTTTGTCTTTTGGTATTTTTTTAATTATCAATAAACTAAACAAACAAATTAAGACTAAAGAAAAAGTCAATTAACAAAATTATTTACAAAAATCCCTAACTATATTAATTAAGAAAATAAACTAAATAATTTGAGATTTATATTATTGAATTAAAAAAAATCTAAACAAAAATTGATATTCTATAAGATTTAATGACATGTTTTTGTAGTTTATAATGAAATAATAATTATAATAAACTAAACTATGTATATAACCAAATTTAATTAGAATTGAGAAAAAGGCTTAAAAGAGTAAAAGAAAACAAAAAAAAAACCAGCAGGGATCGAGTTCGGGTCTTTTAGGGTAATGGATAATATGTTTTGCCAGTTGAGCTAACTTACTATTTGTTTACTATTATTAAACTATTAATGCAAAAGGAAAAAAGATTAAGACAATGGACCACTAGGACGAATGGGCCGACCCGGCTAGAAGAAAGAAACAAGGGAAGTTTGTGTAAACCCTAATCCTAAGGGACATGCCGCGGTAATTGTACTATGGGGAGGCAAAAAGATTTAATAGTATTATCGATAAACTATGTTCCAAGATCTACCGTAAAACAAAATTAAACAAGACTTTCTCTAAAATAAATCTTCATCTCTGTTCTCTGTGTTTAACCGTGAAAACGCAAAACCAAGACTCTCTCTAAATCCAATCCTCTACTTCTTCTCTTCTTTCCACTCCCCCCCCCCCAAAAAAAAATACTAAGTCTGTGGGTTTTCAGCAGCTCAGATGGATCGGATGAAGGTTGGGTTGAAGATGAAGCGAATCGGGTTTGTGATGGTGGTTCGGTGGAGAAAGGGAGTTACTGCACTGAGGTGCTTGTGAAGGTATTTGTAACTAGCCGGGAAGTTAGTGCACAGTGGGATGACGGTTGTTCATAGGATATGGGCGGAAGGTGTTGTTACGACGAGTTACTGTGATGTGGGTATGAGGCTTGCGGAAATATGGATGTGGGTTTGTGGGTAGAAGGTTGAGTGGAGTTTGATGAGGATGGGATGGAAATTGAAGATGGTGATATTGTGTTGGTGATGGAAGGAAATTAAAAGCAGGTTACAAAATATTTAAAACTGTGTTTAATGATTTTAATATACTTTGTACACTGATTTCTTCCGTTTGTTTATTCAATTGAGCTGGCAACCTTATGATTATGGTTGTCTTTTTTTTTTGTAGTAGAAGTTTGAAATGATGTTAGTAGCTCCAAACATTAAAGTAGTAGATGGGACATTATGAAAAGGTAAAAAAACAACATGAAGTTTGAACTGTTTTTGTTTTCTCATGACACTTGCAGAAGATAAAAAAAACAACATTACCACCTATAAAGAGATTAGTAATAACAAGATTCGGGTTAACAACTTCAACAACAGAGTAAGTAGTGAGGTTTTTGAAAGTTTATATTAAATGTTTTTTATTTTGTTTTTCTTGTGCTTATTATTATTATTATTAAACATGCTTAGATGTTCACACATTGCAGCAAATCAAAAAAATGCAGCAAAGAAAAATATGATAAAGCAAGCATTATCATGACATAGAAGTAGTGCAGAATAATGATTCAAACATGAATATATGCAGAAATAGATAGAGAGGAAGAAGAAAGAAATACCTATCAGAGTCTCTCCGAAGGGGCTTCTAAAAAAACAGTAAGTTTCTCTCCTTGAATTTGATATGTTCTTCTTGCTGAATTTTTGTTTGCTTTCCTCTCTTTTATTTTGTATCTTTTCTCTGCAGTTGGTTTTGTAATAGTTGATTTTTGCAACTAGTTTTTTTGTGTGTATTGTTCACACTGTGTTGTCTTCTGTTATAGGTGGAATAGTGAGGAAATGGGGGGGAATTTTGTTGAATTTGAACAAAAAGATGTTATGTTTTTATGCTTTTGGATGCAGTTTTTTTTAGTTGCCATATTGATGCAAATTCTAGGTTGTTTTGATGCATATTTTTGTAGGCTGTTACAGACTGGTTTACAGCAGATTTGGGCAGTTTTTCAGCAGGTTTTGGCAGCATTTTTGGACAGTTTTGCTTGCTGCCTTGCTGCATTTTTGGGCATCATTTGGGACTATTTTACTGCTGAGACAGGGCTGGAAATGGGCTTTTATTTATTGAAACAAGGCTGGAAAATATGGGCAGCATTGCAGCATGATATTGGGTTGAAATTGGAGCAAGATTGAAGCCTTGGAATTAATATCAATAGTTCTAGAATTTAATTTTATGTAACATAAATAGGAACTTGTCTTGAATGTAATTTTCAATTCTTTTGTAATTGTAAACATCTTGAATCCTTATATGAAACTTTGAATCTTGATATGTCTTGATGAAATTCAAAGTCCTCCATTGGAATTTGGAAAATAATTTATTGATATTTGAATGAATTGAATCATGAAATTCGTGGACGAGATTTGAATTCAAGTGTATGATTAAATACTTTCTCATGAATGAACTTGAATTCATGATGAATCTTGTGAATATGAATTGATATTTGTATGAATGTAAATGGAAATTACTTGAAACTTTGAATACTCTTGTAATGATGCATTCTCCAATAATATCTTTCTCTTCCCATTTTCATTTGAATTTTACTTAGCCTTTCCATGTTCAAATCCATAATCATGACTTTGATCATATTCTCATTATCCACCATTTGAATTGTTTGAATTAGAATTGAAACTTGAAAGATATTTGAATCTTAAATTCTGATAAAATCTTTTGGACAAAATTTAAACTTAAACTGTCACTTGAATGAATACTTTTAAATCAACTCCAACCCAATGAACCCTTAACTCAAATCCAAGTTAGTTTGCACTACGAGCAATGAACACTCCTTGAATGATGTGCAAAAATAATCGTCTCAAGATCTTGAAAATTGAGGAAATTATGATTCTTGTAAGTCAGACAACAATCACTTGAGATTAGGTCAAAAATCCAGAAAGTGACCTCTAAAACATTCTAATTTTTTATGATCTTTCACACACAATCAGCTCTTGACTTGTAAAGAGAAATTGAAGACGATGTCAAGGATAGTCATACGCAAAAAGAACCACTCAAAAATATCGATTAATGAAAAAGTTATAATCATTTGAACTTGATCTTGCAAAGGTCGATTTTTGGGTCAATGCAGTCATTTTAAGTCATTTGAACCATTGACTGAGCAAACTTGTGATTCAAAGTTTGAAAACTGACGCGAACATTCCTGAGAACCCATGAAGAACCATGAAGACCATTTGAAACCTTGAAGAATCAATTTTGTTTGAGAAATACCAAACCTTGGTTGTTGACTCAATGCCTAGGAAGAGAATCTTTCTGATCAAACCCTAATCCATTTTGAGTATTTGAGTAACCCTAGGATAGCATCTTGAATGAAAAATGGGAGGGCAAATTTTGGGGTACAACAGCTACCCTTGTTCAATCTTCCTAAACCTGAAGAGTTAGATTGACATGTTTTCCATTCATGACTCGAAGATGGAAGATGATTGAACACTAGAGTGCCCAGAAATTTGCACTCGCTTGTGTTTATTGTATCGAGAATGGGCTTAAAGATTCTATTTGGAGAGTGAAGGGATATTCTCGGAGATGGGCTTATAGATTCCATCCAGAAGTGATTGAGAATCATCGGAGATGGGCTTGTAGATTCCATCTAGAAGTAACTAATGATAGAGAAATTAGACTAAGTCTAAAGCTTGACTTCAGCTAGAATAAGTATCAGAATGAATCTTTAAACTGAGCTAGAAAAAGTCCACTGAGAGAAATATCAGAATAAATCTTTGGTCGATTTAATCTGAGCCAACAGATGTCTTGAAGGAAGTGTTTGTCATGTAAATAGTCACCTCGTCCTATTTTGGGAATTGATCAATGATTAGTTTATTGGTAAACTCGTCCTATTTCAGGAGTTCATACCATTGGTAATAAAGATAGTCGCCCCGTCCTATTTAGAGAATTGATCTTTATATAACCAAGGAGAAAGAAAGATAGGTTCTCTGTCTTGTTTCGGGAGTTAATCTCCAATCTTCTCACGTAGATAATTGTCCTGTCTTGTTTCAGGTATTAATCTATAATCAGTTGTTCACAAATAATTGTCCTGTCTTGTTTCAGGTATTAACCCGGAACCCGTTTTTGTTGACCATGAGATAGTTTCCTTGGCTTGTTTCAGGAATTAATCTCTGACCTATTTGAGAAATGTTGGTGGTATTTTCCTGTTGATAATAGAAGAGGTCTTTTGTTCGCCTGTCTTTAACTGGAAGAAGTAAATCCAACCAGAAGAGGTATTTGATTCGCCTATCATTAACTAGAAAAAGTGAATATGTCCAGAATATGACTATTGATTGCCTATTATTAACAGGAAGAGGTGAATCTATCCAGAAGAGGAGTTTTGTTTTGTTGATTGACTTTTCCTGCCAGGAAGAGGGTTAGTTGCGTGCAGATGTATGCATGGCTTGATGATGTTCTCAAAATAAATGAGATTATGTTGTATGCACTTATCATGTATGTAATATGATGTATGAACGTGAGATATTGTTGAAATGTATCTTTGTCTTGGAAAATAAGTCCTTGACAAATGTTGGGGAGCCTTTAAATCCCAGACTACTGTTGAAGAGTATGTGTATCTTTAAACTTTGTTTAGGGTGTTTCAGGTCAGGTATTCCTATCTTGTTGTTTGAGGAAAACTTCGTTGGGGAATATTGACTTTGCTTTGAGGGAAACTCTGTGGAGAGTTTTGATTTCTGCTTTGGGGAAAGAGTTGAGGAGTTGTAGTTGTCCATTACTCTACTGGGGATTTGAAAGTTAGTTGTTATCTGGTCGAAATCCAGGCTTGGCAGCAACTTGCTGGGGATAATAAAGCTAATTGTTATCTGGTCAAAATCTGGGATTTGCAGTAACTCACTGGTGACAGTGGAAAACTCTACTAGGGAAGAAGAGTTTAGTTAGTGATTTGAAGAAGTTAAACTATTATCTGGTCGGGTCTAGGTTTCGTAGTAACTCGAACGGTTATCTGGTCGGGTCCAAGTTTCAGCAATTTCATTTTGAGGTTAACTGGTATCTGGTCGTGTCCAGGTTTCAGCAACTCGGATTGTTATCTGGTCGGGTCCAGGTTTCAGCAATTTTATCTTGAGGTTAACTAGTATCTGGTCGAGTCCACGCTTCGGCAACTCGAACTATTATTTGGTCGGGTCTAGGTTTCAGCAATTTGATCTTGAGGTTAATTGGTATTTGGTCGGGTCCAGGCTTCATAGTAACTTGCTTTAAAGAGATGAAGTTGAACTAGTATCTGGTCGGGTCCAAGCTTCGTAGTAACTTGCTTTAAAGAGATGAAGTTGAACTAATATCTGGTCGTATCTAGGCTTCATAGTAACTTTCTTTAAATAGATGAAGTTAAACTAGAATCTGGTCGGGTCCAGGCTTCTTAGTAACTTGCTTTGAAGAGAAAGGAATCATCTGTTATTTGGTCGGATTCCAGGTTTCACAGTAACTTTCGGGGATAGTAACGACTCTGTTGAGGGTTATAATGACTTTTCCGGGGTTTAAGGGTTATGGTCCCTTGTTTTGTAATAGTCTGAGAGGTAAATCGAACCGAGGAATTTGTAGTTTATTGGGGAAATAAGCCACGTTGAAGAGAAAATTTGATGATCACCTTCCTCACTCACAACATGATCTTCTCCATGAATAACACCACTGCTGATGAATTTGATCGGAGGAGGGGGAATATCTTGCCTGGAAATATTTGGTACCTTCATCCCTAGCATAAAGCCTAAACATTTATTATCCTTCTGAGTAGGGAGATCCAACACTCTTCCCCAGCCTTCAGGATGTCCAGGCTGAACGACCGCCTGAGCCTACTTGTAAGATACCATAAAGATCTCTAACTTCTTAACTTCTAGACCAAGAACCTTGACAACTTGCACAATTTCAAATGCTTGGAATGGGGTCTGATGCACCTCACCTTCAATCTCAACATAACGGGAGGTGCTCAGATGGCTGACGATGTAGTCCTCTTCACCATTAATAGTTACAATCTTTCCATTGAGTGGGAACTTCAACTTTGATGTAGAGTAGAAATCACAGCACCGGCCCCATGAATCCATGGGCGTCCTAGCAAACAACAGTAGGAAGGATTAATATCCATGAAAAATAATGTTACTTCAAAAGTCCGAGGACCTATCTAAACAGGCAACTCAACATTACCAATCATAGTTCTTTTTGACCTATCAAATGCTTTCACAATCAGATCATTGGGTCTCAGCACAACCCCTTCGTAGTTCAACTTCATGAGAGAAGACTTTGGCAACACATTAAGGGATGATCTTGTGTCAACCAGTACACAAGATAGAGTAATCTTAGTGTAATACGGTGGGAGAAATGACTTGGGTGTTTTGCGTTTTATCGCAATTGTTATAGATAGCAAGAGTCTTTACTGACTTTTCTTTTATCCAATAAAGGAAAGGGTGAAAAGAACAGGAAAAGACCTTTAAGAACTTTTATTGATGTTGGGGGGGTAGATTATGAAAAGGGAAGGTGTTAGCACCCTTTTCATCCATAGTTATCTATAGGCTAATAGTTGCTGGCTAAATCACTTAAAAATTGCTTTGTTTCAAAATGTGTTTGTGATTGGTTCAAGTTTGAAAAATATTTTGAAAACTCCTTTGATTCGGAAAACTTTATAATGATTCTCGTCTCTATAAGAATGTATACAGTGTTGGTTTAGAAAATAGTTCAAAGAGATGTTTGTTTTTGAAAGATGTTTTGAAAGTGTAAGTATGGAAATGGTTTTATTTTGCGAGCAAGCAACTACGAGCATCCTACCTACTCAACAGGTCTTTATTCTTTTCCTCCTCCTTTAGATGTTTGCTATCTTACCATTGATTGGTAAGAATCCCCATTATCGGATGTGAAGGGACAAGCGCGGGTTAATCGTACAGTCATCAAAGGCAACTTGTGAGACGCTTTAGCAATTTTTGTAAGGGACTAGATCGTTTACCGAAGGCAACATCGAGGGACATTGAGGGACCACGATATTTTTATAGAAGGGTCTTTTGCTAAAGCGTCCCATATTCGAGGGACATGACTGCATTTTTTTAAAGGCAACAAGCAAGGTTACCCTTAAGGTGCGCGTGTTGAAAGTGTGTTTGATTCAAGTTAATTTGACTTTGATTAGGATTGTCTAGAGGTTGATTTTAAATCTTGCCATACACGCCTAATTACTATACAGTATAAAAACAGTAAATTGCAAAAATTAAAATTCTACGCTATTACAGAGCTTTTGGGAATGGGGAGTACAAATTTACAAATGGGGATGGATCAATGCAATTAAAAGTCTAAATAGGCAATCAATACAACCAAATCGAATCGAGAAATTAATTAAAACTACAACAACCTGTGAAATAAAATTAATTGACAAAGTATGTAAATAAAGTTCTTGATATTTCTGTTTGTAAAAAAATTGTGAAGAAAATAAAGAATCTATTCTATTTAAAGAAAATAATTGATTAGATCACTTGTATATATTTTGTCTTTCGATATTTTTTTATTATGAAGAAATTAAACAAACAATTTAAGACTAAATAAAAAGTCAATTAATAAAATTATTTACAAAAATCTCTAACTATATTAATTAAGAAAATAAACTAAATAATTTGAGATTTATATTATTGAATTAAAAAAAATCTAAACAAATATTGATATTCTTAAAGATTTAATGACATGTTTTGTAGTTTATAATGAAATAATAATTAAAATAAACTAAACTATGTATATAACCAAATTTAACTAGAATTAAAAGAAAAAGGCTTAAAAGAGTAAAAGAAAACAAAAAAAGCCCCAACAGGGATCGAGCTCGGGTCTTTGAGGGTAATGGATAATGTGTTTTGCCAGCTGAGCTAAGTTATTATTTGTTTAGTATTATTAAACTATTAATACAAAAGGAAAAAAGATTAAGACAATAGACCACTAGGCCCAATGGGCCGACCCGACTAGAAGAAAGAAACAAGGGAAGTTTGTGTAAACCCTAATCCTAAGTGATGCGCCACGGTAGTTGTACTATGGGGAGGTAAAAAGAATTAATAGTATTATCAATAAACTTTGTTCCAAGATCTACCGTAAAACAACATTAAATAAGACTTTCTCTAAAAAAAATCTTCATCTCTGTTCTCTATGTTTAACCATGATAACGCAAAACCAAGACTCTCTCTAAATCCAATCCTCTAATTCTTCTCTTCTTTCCCCTCCCTCCCTAAATACCATGTTTGTGGGTTTTCAGCAGCTGAGATGGATCGGATGAAGGTTGGGTTAAAGATGAAGTGAACTGGGTTTGTGATGTTGGTTCAGTGGAGAAAGGGAGTTACTGCACGGAGGTGCTTGCGAAGGGAGTTGTAATTAGTTGGGCAGTTAGTGCACAGTGAGATAACAGTTGTTCACGGGATATGGGCGGAAGGTGTTGTCACGGCGAGTTACTGTGGTGTGGGTATGAGGCTTGCGGAAATACAGAGGATGGTTTGTGGGTGGAAGGTTGGGTGGAGTTTGATGAGGATGGGATGGAAATTGAAGATGGCGATTCAAACAAACGGATGAAAATCATCAAACAATGAAGTCGCCATCGAACGTCTTTTATCCCATATGAAGGGAAAGGTAAACATCGAGAAAACCTAAGAAGGGAGAAGTCACGGTCTTGCGACCGAGAGATCGGGTAAGGGAGTTTGTTACGCGAGGGGAAGGTATTAGCACCCCACACGCCCTTAGTATTCTACGGTATCCACTCTTGTTATCTATCTTATGGGTGTGTTTAATTTATGCTTATTGTTTACTACTTCTAAAGTGAGAATGCATGCAAAAATAAAGGAGAAAAGAATGTAGGGAAAATAAAGTTGTACTCGCTTGGGCCCTACCCCAATTCCTACGTATCTTTTTTGAGGAATCAGAGCTACCATAGTTTGGCTAACAACAATGGAAAAAACCTAGAAAGCTTAAAAGAGTAATTAAACAATGATGAAGGAAAATTCATAAGCGAGATCTTGTGTATACGATTCGCAAGGCTTCACTCTACATAACGATGTCAAGAAAAAGGTGAAAGGATGAAGAAATGGAAGACATCATAGCTTACCCACCGGAGTCCGCTCGATGCGTGTCCAAATCAACAAAGATGATAAGAAAACCAGAGTAAATATATTAAAGGATTCAGGTACGTACTTCTTTTCCTTGGTTCAAACTTTGTTTTCCGCTCGTTCTTCTTCTACTACTTCTACGATTCTACGCCTTTGAGTGGTAAATCCTGCATTGTTTTTATCTTTGTCTTCAGTGTGACGTTGAGAATTAGAGAGGCGTTGAATAAGGAGTGATGCGGTTTATGTTGAGAAGATAGAGGTGATGCTGAAGCGTTATGATAGTGAATGATGATGTTGCATCTACATGTTATGAAGACTGAAGAATGGTTGTTTTGATTGATACAAGTTCAAATAATGAAGGTTGAATATGAAGTTAATGGGAGAAGATGAAGATGGAACTTAGAGAGAGAGAGAGAGAGAGAGAGAGAGAATTGAAGGAAAATGGTGGTGAAGATGAAGGTCTTTGAAATTAAAGGTGATGAAGAGGTTATATAGTTAATGGATATTGAGAATCAGTTGGGGGTCAATCAATTTGAGCCTTAGGATTAGAGGATTCAGTTATGAGATTAACTGTGAGATTTCAATCAGTTAGATGATAGTTAAGTAGAGCCAGAAGTTAGTTAGAGTGGATTTGAGTTAGTTGTTGTTTGGAGTTTAGAGGAGTTAGGATGTTAGAGAGCTATTTCTGTTTTTACAGTTGAGCAGTTAGGAAAATGGTTAAAGGCGGTTAGGAAAAGTTTGTTAGCTGTTGAGTTTAGTTGAAGTTTAGTTAGGAGATTAGAATTCTGTTTCGAAAAATTGTCTGGAAATTCTATTATACTATTTTTGTTATTTTTCTTTTAGGATAGTTATACTGAGCAGGAAAATTCTTGTTAACAGTTTGGATCTGTTATTCAGTTAGGTTAATTTGTTGGAAGTTAATTGGTTGGAGGTTTGTTAGAGGATAGGAATTCTGTTAGGACAGTTTGCAGGGATGTTTTAGAGGTTGGAAACTGTTAAAGAAAACAGTTAGGGGTTTAGGCTGTTAGTTTGTTAATCAGTTATAGGTTGGTTAAATTCTGTTATGGAGGCGGTTAATGAAACAGGTGTTATAGTTAGTTAATTAGCTTGGACTCAGTTAGTTAGGTTAAGTGACTCAGCGGGTCAAGTTAGTTGGTGGTTAACTTCCAATTCTATTAATTGTTTTGTCCGTTTTGGTCTTTTAACAATTAGGCTTTTGTTTTTCAGATATGAAAGTTTTTTTTATTCTTTTTTTTTGCTTGAACTGATAGTGTTGAATCGGTTTTAGAAGCTATGTTAATTATATGCTCTCAGCTTATCTTTTTCTCTTTCTTATCCTAAATTTGATTTACCTTGCTTCATGTGAATTCTGGCTTTTCTTTGCATCATGCCTAGGGCGTCAATGTCACTGTACTGTTTTTTGTTCTTGTAGGCTTATCAAAATGTGGATTGCTTGCTCATGACCAACTTGGTGTTACTTGCTGAACAAAATAATGCATAGGTTATGTTCTGCAGGTCTACTTTCGTGTCTGCATCAGTAATGATTTTAGAACGATTTCAGGCATGGATTTCATGGGGCAAAGGTTGCTTGTAAGTGAAGAAGAATTTGGAAGAATTGTAAGAACATGGAGACAAATGGAGTTAAATCAATGAAGACTTGGAGGGATGTTGAAGGATGAGTTTTTTAGGTATTAGATTAAAATTTGTTCCATGTCAACAATAGAATTTTTCTGTAATTTTCAAATGTAATGGTATTGAGGTAAATGGCAAATGTATGGAAGTGTAATGACTTTTATCCTTGTAATGAACAAAGTTTAAATAAAGTCAGAACATTTTTCTCCCAGTCTTTTTGTAATAGCTTTTTGCACTTGCAACTTTAAATGAACTTCTAATTTTGGTGTTGACTTTGTCAACCAAGTAATATCTAATAAAAGGTTTCCCTCCTTTTCAAATTTGAAATTCAATTTTCCTTCTTTAATGCCTTAATAATTCCACAAAGTCCCATGTATGTTTCCAACAATGTAACCGTGGTCGAGTATTAATGAAGAATGAGCAATTCTTAGTCAACACCTCCTCTCTTATGATGACTTCATAAAAAAGATGATCCAATCTTTGACTTGTTCAATAGGTAATCAAACAAATCCTTATCCATGATGAGGCTTTGACTCGTGAAGTCTTTACTTAAACTTTTAGTGGAACCCTAATGATCCTGCCCTTGATGAAGATGATAACTTTGTAGCTTAATGAAATAAAGAAGTTCTCAATGATCAAGAATCCAAACCCTAGCTCCACAAACCACAGTTAATGAGAAACCAATTGATTCAATCCTAAATGAAGATAAGAGTCTAAAAGCACATACAAAACCCTAACTTCAAGATCCTTGTTCTCATGCCAAATTTACTGATTGATGGTGCATGATGTGTTAAATGACCTAATGTAGGGTATGCGAATGGAATGAGAAGCACAAAATGCATAAGCTAGATAAAAGTGAGAGGGTAGGACAAATTTGAGGTATTACAACTGCCCCTTTTTAATCGTCTTAAACTTGAAAGTACGATTGGCACGTGCCTTTCGGAAGTTCGAGGTAGAAAATGATTAAATATCAATGCCAAGAATTTATTCTGGGAGAAAGTGTGAGTATTTATTTATCTTTACGATATTTGTTGGGAGAAGAATTTTTTGTTTTCTAGTGAAGAGACAGGGATTGGATTTGTAACGTAGCAACAGAGGCTAAAACAAGATGGAGGTTGGACTTACAACATGATGTGATGCCAATGCAAGACAAAGGTTGGTATGAAAAGACAGCAGACAAGGTCTACGGGCGACCTACGATCCTAAGGTGAAACATGAGAGTGATTTGTCGGAGAACCTAGCTTAAGGGAGATCTTAGGTTATAAGACAAGATCCATAGGAAGAACCTAGCCATCAGGTAATCTCAGGTTCTAAGACGATCTGAGAGAAAACCTAGCCAATGGGCGATCTTAGGTTCGACGATGATCTATAGGAAGAACCTAGCCAACGGGCGATCTCAGGTTCTAAGACGGTCTGAGGAAGAACCTAGCTAATGGGCAATCTCACGTTCGACGATGATTTATAGGAAGAGCCTAGCTAACAGGTGATCTCAGGTTCTAAGATGATTTGAGGAAGAACCTAGCCAACGGGTGATCTCGGGTTCTAAGACAATCTGAGAAAGAACCTAGCCAATGGGTGATCTCAGGTTCGACGATGATCTATAGGAAGAACCTGGCCAACGGGAGATCTCAGGTTCTAAGATGATCTAAGGAAGAACCTAGCCAATGGGCAATCTCAAGTTCGACGATGATCTGAGGAAGAACCTAGCCAATGGGCGATCTTAGGTTCTAATATGATCTAAGGAAGAACCTAGCCAATGGTTGATCTCAGGTTAAGATGATCTAAGGAAGAACCTAGCCAACGGGCAATCTCAGGTTCGATGATGATCTGAGGAAGAACCTAGTCAATGGGCGATCTCAGGTTCTAAGATGATTTGATAAATAACCTAACCAACGGGCGATCTTAGGTTCGACGGTGTTTTGAGGGAAGAACCTGGCCAAGAGGTGATCTCAGGTTCTAATATGATCTAAGGAAGAACCTAGCCAATGGGAAATCTCAGGTTCAACGATGATCTATGGGAAGAACCTAGCCTACAGGCGATCTCACGTTCAACGATGACCTATGGGAAGAACCTAGCCAAGAGGTGATTTCAGGTTTTAAGATGATCTGAGGAAGAACCTAGCCAATGGGAGATCTCAGGTTCGACGATGATCTATAGGAAGAACCTAGCCTACGGGCAATCTCAGATTTGACGATGATCTATGGGAAGAACCTAGCCTACAGACGATCTCGGGTTCGATGATGATCTATGGGAAGATCCTAGCCAAGAGGCAATCTCAAGTTCGATGATGATCTATGGGAAGAACCTAGCCTACAAGAGATCTCAGGTTCGATGATGATCTATGGGAAGAACCTAGCCTATGGGCGATCTCAGGTTCGACGATGATCTATGGGAAGAACCTAGCCAAGAGGCGATTTCAGGTTCTAAGATGATTGAGGAAGAACCTAGCCAATGGGTGATCTCAGGTTCGACAGTGATCTATAGGAATAACCTAGCCTACGGGCGATCTCAGGTTCGACGATGATCTATGGGAAGAACCTAGCCTACAGTCGATCTCAGGTTCGATGATGATCTGTGGGAAGAACCTTGCCAAGAGGAGATCTCAGGTTCCACGATGATCTATGAAAATAACCTAGCCTAATGGCGATCTCAGGTTCGACGATGAAAACATGGGTTACGACATGACGAGTGTTCATAGACCAAATTATTTGTCAGATGGGAATCGGCTACCAGACGAGAACTGAGTTTAGAATGACAAGGTGTATTGATTTTGCTGGGCATTATGAAGGTGAAGGTAAATGACTGGGGATTTTTAGAAGCGAAACCCTCTTGTGGGGATATGTTACCGTCTTTGAATGATTCAGGTCTTTCGTGTAAGGTACCCAATCTGGCTTATGCTTTGTATGCATGTATGAATTTCTTTTGCTGTAAAGATCCATTTTGATGGATCGGCTACGCGCTTTTGAAGATGCAATGTTATGCAGTGATAGCTATATGCAATGCAAAGAAATAGACTTCATAAGGATAAGCGAAGGCTCGTTTGAAGTTGTTTCTCATCACCGGGGATGCCAATACATATCGGCGCTGGAAACTTGCAGTACCAAAGATCGATGGGGATACTGATGAGAATTTGCATCGGGGAGCTCTAAAGATCATTGGTGACTCCGGTGAAGATTAAATTGCTGACAAAGCGAGTTTACAGGTATTCCACTGCATTCTGAATTGTATTATTGGGGAAGAGATACTCTGGCCCGACATCCTTACATCCTGAACTTCTTGAAGGATGGTAGAACTGAATATGCCGAAGAATAGATGCTGAACACCGTGTGGATCTCTTCGAATATATGCCCCAAGTTTACACCACATTGGGGAATACCTCTTGAATCACCTGGAGATAAAATTTCGGCATGAACACCTATGAATGCCCTGGTTTAACTCTACGGGTGCCACGATTTACTCCACTGGGGATGCCTCGGTTAACTCCGCTGGGGGATGCACTTGATTAACTTCGTTGGGGAATGCCCTTGCGCGTGCCAAGTCAAACGGAAACTCCAAACTTTCTGAATTCACTTGAGGAATTTGGTTTGAAATCGTCTGTAGTAGAAGAAGGAGGCTTTACTCACTTTCCAGACCTGGGTGACCGTTATAAATTGCTACCTGCAAAGAAAAACAACACTTGGAATGCATACGACATTCCATCGTGGTTATATATCGACGTGAAGTCAAGTTTTATCTTCGCTTGGGATTTTTTATTCCCCGAGTTTCTAATGCAATGTTTAATAGCGAATAAAACACATTTTACATACAAAAAACATTTTATGGCAATAAAAGACAACTTTTTGATGAAAACAACTTTATTGATTAGCCTGTGAATAGGCATTTGTACAAGGATTCAACTCCTATATGAGGTAGTTACGAAATAGAAACGGAAAATACAACAGGTATAAATGGCAATGAGAGATGCTCGAATTTCCATTAAAACCGGTATTGCTACAGTCCCCATATCCTTAGTAGTCTCAATGCCTTGCCTCCAAAGAGTAGCAATTGGACCAATCAATTCGCTGCCAATGTGCTATAGATATGCATGTGTCATTCGTGAAGAGAATTTAGACTGCATCCTCTCGCTTTAGATCCCTAACTTTTTCTTGGATCGCCCTTTCAATTTTTCGATCCAACGGGATACCCTTTTTTGCCTAAGTCTCCCTTTCGGGTTTTCGACTTAGAGAGTTATTATTTTTCATTTTATCCCTAATTTTTTCCTGGAATTTTCATGTCCACCAGGATTCCCATTTTTGCCTAAGTCGCCCTTTCGGGTTTTCGACTTAGCGGGTCTCTTTATGCATAGTATTTTTTGACTGAGTCTGAATTGACCGAGAGTTGAACGTCTTTCCCATCCATGTCTGTCAGGATTAGAGCACCTCCTGAAAAAGCTTTCTTCATGATATATGGTCCCTCGTAATTGGGAGTCCATTTGGCCCTTGGATCGGAATGGCTTTGCACGATAAACTTTCTCAAGACCAAATCACTAGGATAAAACTTCCAAGGATGGATCTTTTTGTCGAATGCTCTTTTCATCCTCTGTTGGTACAACTAGCCATGACAAATGGCTTCCAAGCGCTTTTCGTCAATCAGGTTGAGTTGGTTAAATCTTGTCTGAACCCACTCTGCCTCATCAAGCTTTGTTTCCATCAGAACCCTCAACGATGGAATTTATACTTTAACAGGAAGCACTGGATCCATACCATAGACAAGATAAAATGGAGTTGCCCCTGTTGAAGTACGCACAGACATTATGTAGCCATGCAGAGCAAAACGCAACATTCCATGCCAATATTTGTATGTTCTGACCATCTTCTGGACGATCTTCTTTATGTTCTTGTTAGCAACATCGACTGCACCGTTCATCTTTGGTCGATACAGCGATGAATTGTGATGTTCAATTTTGAACTCTTCACATAGCTCCTTCATCATGTTGTTGTTAAGATTAGAACCATTGTCAGTGATGATTCTGTGAGGAACTCCGTAACGGCATATGATTTCTTTCCCGATGAAGTTAGTAACGACCTGTTTGGTTACATTCTTGTAAGAAGTTGCTTCCACCCGTTTGGTGAAATAGTCGATAGCCACGAGGATGAATCTATGACCATTCGAAGCACTGGGCTCAATCCTTCCAATCAATATAATGTCCAACATTGAAAACGGCCATGGGGAAGTCATAACATTCAAAGGAGTTGGGGGAACATGAATTTTGTCTGCATACACTTGACATTTGTGGCACAACTTTGCATAAACACAACAATCACTCTCCATTGTCATCCGGAAGTATCATGCGCGTAAGATTTTCTTTGCCATAGAATGCCCGCTCGAATGAGTCCTGAAAGAACCCTCATGGATTTCCTTTATGATCGACTATGCTTCGTGTCTATCCGCGCATCTGAGCAGAACCGAGTCATAATTTCTCTTATACAGGACGTCTCCTGATAAGAGGAACTCGGATGCTAACCTTCTAAGCATACGCTTATCACAAATTGTAGCATTTTCAGGATACTCTTGCTTCTCGAGGTACCGCTTGATGTCGTAATACCAGAGCTTCTCATCAGACACATCCTCGGTCGAGAGACAATGAGCAGGAAAGACATGTGCAGGCTCTTTGTACTGAAGGATGCGTATGTTAGGCGCCTGATTCGGAAAGCTCACTGAGAACATTGATGCTAAAGTAGCTAGAGCATCAGCCAGCTAGTTTTCGTCCCTGGGAATATGTTCAAAGGTGATTTCATCAAAATTGGGTATTAGCCGTAAGATGTAGTCCCTGTATGGAATCAAACTCGGGTGCTTTGTCTCCCAATCACCTCGTACTTGATGTATGACCAAAGTAGAGTCCCCAAAGACTTCAAGAATTTTGATTTTAAGGTTGATGGATGCCTCGAGGCCCATCACGCAGACTTCATATTCTTCCATATTGTTCGTACAATTGAAACATAATCGAGCCGTAAATGGTGTATGAGTATTAAGTGGAGAAGTAAGTATTGCCCCAATGCCATGACCTGCAACATTAGAAGCACCGTCAAACGTAAGAGTCCATCGCTCTTCCGGATCGACCCCGTCATAATCATCAAGCTTCATAACATCTTAATCAGGGAAGTCAAATTTCATTGATTGATACTCTTCCAACGGCTGGTGAGCGAGATGATCCGCAAGAATGCTACCCTTGATAGTGAAACCACCTGGCCGAACCGTCATCTCGTAATGAAACATCAATGAAGTCGCCACCGAACGTCTTTTATCCCGCCGAAAGGGAAAGGTAAACATCGAGAAAACCTGAAAAGGGAGAAATCACGGTCTTTCAACCGAGAGCTCGGGTAAGGGAGTATATTATGCGAGGGGAAGGTATTAGCACACCACACTCCCGTATTATTCTACGGTATCCACTCTTGTTGTCTAATCTAATGGGTGTGGTCAAAACCTATGTCTATGGCTTAAAGCTAAAAAGGGAATGCATGCGAAAGAAAAAAAAGACAATGTAGGGAAAATAAAAGTTGTGCTTGGTTGGGCCCTACCCCAATGCCTACGTATCCCTTTTAAGGAATCAGAGCAGCCGTAGTTCGGCTTATATATTCTGGTTTGTTTGTGTTTTTTAGTTAAGACAACAAAAACAGTCAAGATGGCAAGACATCAAATGAAACAACAAACAAATGAGATGGTAAAACATCGACTAAATAACAACAAAGTAACATGTCAAAGATGGCGAAACATCAAATGATAAAACATCACACCTAACAATGACATTGAGAGTCAAAGTAGGATAACCAACATGTGCGATGGCGAAACATTAGCTTCAAACAAGTGTGCGATGGCGAATCATCGATAAAAGATAATAAGATATCATGGCAAAGATGGCGAAACATCAATAAACCGGATGACAAAACATCACACCTAACAATGATATTGAGAATCAAAGTAGGATAACAAAAATGTTCGATGGCGAAACATCGACTTCAAACAAATGTGCGATGGCGAAACATCGGCTAAAAGATAACAAGGTATCATGGAAAAGATGGCGAAACATCAATAAATCGGATGACAAAACAACACACCTAACAATGATATTGAGATTCAAAGTAGGATAACAAACATGTGCGATGGAAAAATATCGGCTTCAAACAAGTGTGCGATAGCGAAGCATAGGCTAAAAGATAACAAGGCATCATAGCAAAGATGGCGAAACATCAATAAATCGGATGACAAAACAACACACCTAACAATGATATTGAGAATCAAAGTAGGATAACAAACATGTGCGATGGCGAAACATCGGCTTCAAACAAGTATGCGATGGTGAAACATCAGTAAACCAGGTTTAAAAACAAAGTCGAGAGGCGCACAAACAAATAAGATTGATTTGTATTTTTTACCTTGAAGAAGTGTTTGAGTTTATTAGAGTTGTTTTATGATTTGCCAAGAAAACACTTTTTGTTTTAAGATGCAAAATGCAAAGGAAGGAAAAAAACAACTAAGGGAAACTAGCCTAGCACTATCCCTAGTGTTATCATACAATGATTGACCCTAAGGTTGAGGATAAAGGAAATTCCCACCCTATGCTAGCATACATGGGTTCCTACCTTAATCAACATGTCAAAGGAAGCTTAACAAAACTATCATATAGGGAACAAGCAATGAGAGCGAAGTCGTGATCTCAATTTCTAAATTGAGTGACTCATCGATCAACAATTAAAGAAGAAAAACAATAAACATCCTATAGGGAACATGCACTGAGAGCGAAGTCATGATTTCAATTTCTAAATTGAGTGACTCATCGATCAATAATTAAAAAAGAAAAGCAATAAACATCCTATAGGGAACATGCACTGAGAGCGAAGTTGTGATCTCAATTTCTAAATTGAGTGACTCATTGATCAACAATCAAAGAGACAAATACAAATGCAACACATGTATCAAACAAAACAGAGGGCCTCCTGACATATATCAGCAACAAAGGTCCCATCATACAACATAGAACTATATAATGAAGATAGAAGAAAAGAAATAGTGCAATACCAAACGGATAACTATCCGTAGCAACTGAACAAGAATAAAAGAAACCTAGAGAACTTCAAGCAAGCTGGCATCAGCAGACAAATCAAGTCAGAAATTACGCCATCAGGATGTAGGTATTGAGATTTTCAGATATGAACAGATCCCATGGGTAATGTATAGCATTCATAATCATATATATATATATATATATATATATATATATATATATATATATATAATATATATATATATATATATATATATATATCCTGCATAGACTATCAAATATTCCAAGCACAAGAGTAGTGCCAATATAATAAATTATGTTCCACAAATAAAGTGAAACACAGTAGCCTCAAGTCAAAAATGGAAAACCTTTCTCAAAGTACATCGCACATTCAACAGCCAAGTTAGTATTCCCATAAATTGAATGATGACTCACATAAGGGATGGATGATGACACCATAATAAAGTGAAAAAACATTATAGCAACTATCAAAACATTAGATATGATAGACAAAAAGAAACAAGAATATGCACAATTTGGTCAATAGCTAGAGGAATGTTGCTCCTTTCTATCACCATATTGAATTGACAATTGAATATTGTTGTACCACAAAATTTTCCCTCCCATATTCCTCAAGATTTGTCAAGAATCATCTTCAAATGGCTCAAGATTGCTCAAGGATTAGACAGTCAAACCATCTCCTAAGACAGCTGAAATTAGGGTTTTGTTTCTTTCAAGGAATTTGGGGTTTTCAATGGTTCAATCAAGTCTCATAGGCCTATATACATTCTCAAGTACCTACATGCCAAGTTTCAGGACTCACAGTGCCAATTTGCACAGTCAAAAGCTCCATTTGATCCACAGTCAACTGCAGGGGCAAAATGGTCATTTTGCAGTCAAAAGTCAGAACTTTTGGTCAACATCTTATTTTGAGTACACAATCATCATTTGATCAAGTCTTGATCATGATTCCACAAGCATAGCTCAAAAATCATCAAGATGCAAAAAGTTAATATTTTTGGATAGTAGAAAAGTCAACTGTATCTTGACCAGGGAATAACGTTTTCATGGTTCATCAGAAAAATCCCATCCAATTCTCATTTTTAAGGGGATGACATTTCCTACAATACATCTTCACACTCCAAGTCCAAGAAATGCTCTCACAAAAAGTTATCAATTTCTACATTATAGGTCAATTTCAAAAGTCAACAAAAATGCACTTTAAGTCAAAGGCCATAACTTGAGATTGGTAAATCCAAATGACATGGGACCAAAGGCATTGGTTATAGGACTTCAAGACCTTTCCAAAATGTCCAATAACATGTTCATAGGATCAAAATTGAGCAAGATATGCATTGGAGAAGTTGGGAAATTTTTGTGAATTTGCAAAAGTCAACTTTGCTCAAAACACTTTGTTTTTGCTAATGGGCCTCAAATCTCTTCTTGAAACTTTATCCATGGCCAATGCACGACCCATCAAGATTATTTGAATTTATTTTCTTATTTTTATTAATTAATTGGATTTTTAATCAATATTAATTCATTTAATTAATTTAAATTGTAGGAAAATACAAAGATTTGATTTTTCAATCATTTTGTGAAGCAAGTATGACCTAAAAAGGCTGGCAATTTCGTGCACCAAGTCAAAGATGCAATATCTCCAAATTTGGCAACTTTTTCCAATCATGAAGATTCAAAAATATGTGATTTCCAATCAAATATTCAATCATCGTTCCAATGGATTTTTGTGCAAGATTCTGACCTAATTCCATTCCTCTATAAATACACAAGCAAACCCTGATCATGCACACGTGAGAAAGCTGCAGGAAACAAGCCATAGCATATTGCAAAATTCAAAGAAAAGTCAAAATTGATTCTTGTGTTCCAAGCCAATTCAAGGCATTATATTGATTCAAACACGTTGCTGGAAGTGTCAGGAGTGATTTACAATTGAAATCACACGCCAAAGCTAACAAAATTGATACCTACAGAACCACGGTTTGCTTCTTATTTTCAGAATCGTATTGACTATTTCATGCGCATTTAACATGATTTATTCTTTGTTTTGCATTGCTTGAATCCATATGAAGCTAATGGCATAAGTTAATTGAATTATAGTGTACAGAATCACAAGCTACCATGGACGAATTCTAGGGTTCATAAGCTTTCAAATTGGGGCTTTGCAATACAAGAAAAATTAGGCCTTGTGAGACCCATGATTGAACTCGTTAGGACAAGACGAAAACAAAGGGACCATCGCGAAATATTTATATAAAACACAGCTCTAATCGCTATTTTTCGTCACACTGTTTAGTGGGGGTTAAAAACCCCCGCTATCTAACGTTTGTTTTTGCAGAATGAAGGAAGAAGATGAGTACGTGTTGATACATCATTGGGCCATTTGAAAAATACGCGCGTGTTTTTGTTTTTTACAGCATATGGATTAATTATTTAATATTACATTTACTTGTTATTCCAATGACAATTGATGCAGCGTGGTGGAGTGGTTGGCCAAGCGTCCAATAAGCCTTGGGACCTGGGTTCGAATCCCAGGTCCCCCCAAAACACTTATATTATTTTTCTTAACATAGTTGTGTGCAGAATTCCAAAAGAGGTCTACCATGTACTTCATCTTTCCAAGCGCCAGATGTCTACATGCACAAATCCAATGGCCATGAGATGCTGATCATGGTACTCCCAGTCAACACGCACCATGGAGAAGCCAGAAAGTCAAAAGGGCTTGTGTACAAATGGGCCAGAAATTTCCAAAGAAACCTCCATAAATGGGCCAGCACCCCCCCTTGGTTTATTCTTCTTTTAATTCTTTTTCTTTATTCTAATTAATAATTATTATTATTATTTAATTAACCCATTTAATTATTTTCATAATAAATTCAGAGAAACTAAAAATAATATTTTTTTCTTAATTAAAATTAATTTCCCTTTCTTTTTGTAAATAAATACTAACAAATTAATCTAGTTTAATTAGGGTTAATTTTAACTTTTTCTCAATAATTTAAAATAAACTAGAATTAGGGTTTTTACTAACTTTTGACTATTTATTTATTTATTTCCTAAAAAACATAAAAAACTCAAAAATATTTCCTTTTAATTGATTAATTAATTAGGTTTAATTTAATTTAAGTCATGAATAATCAAACTACTTTCTTTCTCAAAAAGGGTCAAAACCCTAAGGACTTCCCCGATTTAATTTTTATTCGCGCATATTATTTTTGATCATATAATTGTATTTGCTCCGAGGATGTAATAGCTTTAATTAGGACTTTTTATCGCTTTCTTTAATTTTCTCGCAATTTACTTTTCCAAGGGTTGTTTTTGGCGATGTAAATACCCGACGCCTTGTAATAGCGTAGCTTTACTTTCCGCAATTTACTTTCCGCAAACTATTAACTGTTAGATGTATGTTAACTATGCATGACAAGACTTCTCTGAAAATAAAATCAACTTGTAGCTCACCATAACATGTGCAAAGATAACTTAACTGAATCCTGACACACTCGCACATGCCACTCCTAGGGTACGCCTCACTTGGTTGCCTCGACGTGGTCATTGAGTATAGGGTGTTTTAGAGGTCGCCCTCCTGTCTAAAGATCCAAGTTGCCTCGAAATGGTTGCCTCGGATAAAAAGGATCTAGGACATTAGGGTTACCGCTAAGGCATCCTACTATTGCTTTGGTGACCACATGTCCCTATAATCGAATTGACCTGAAACTCCAACGACGGTGCTACCTACTTCTCAATAGTGGGATAGTACTGTCTAAAGGACATTTACACAGCTTAATTTATTTTGAGTAGGTAGAGGTTCTAAGGTACTTGCTCTTTCAAAACAAAAACAACTTTTCGCACCTACACATTTCTGACAAAAGTTTTCAAACAAACACTTCATACACTCTTGAGGACAGATACAAGAGTTAAAACGAAGTTTTCAAACAAACTTTTTCAAAACCCACAAACACAAGAAAAGCAAAACATTTTTGAAAACATAGTGAGCAAGTACCTAAGAGCCCGTGGATAACCACGGATAGAAAGGGTGCTAACACCTTCCCTTTCTATAATCTACCTCCCGAACCGAGAGACATCTCGAAAAGGAAATTTGCTGCGCTTTTGTCCTTTCCTTGTTGGAGAAAATAAAAGACGGTGGCGACTCTTGCTTACCGCGACATTTCGCAAACCAGCATTCCAAAACAGTCAGTTATATTTCCACCGATCACAGAACTGGCGACTCTGCTGGGGAAATCTTATAAGTGAGGTGTACCTTAGGATTAGATCACCATGTTTTCAATTGTATGACTTGAATGCTTTAATATTGTGGGCTTGTATCGAAGTTTTATAGATCCTAACCCGGATCTGGGGATACCCTTTAGAAGTAGCAACAAAATGTGAGGGAACTGTGCGGGGTATACCGACATGGTTGAAGCAGTTGCTACGTTGATGTGGCACTTTGGTGAGTACCGGTAACCCTTGAGTCAAGTCAAGGAGAGTACGGGGCCGCCGCGTGGTGTCGTGAAGCATCAACTGACCTTAGAACCTTACTTGACCATCCTGGCCTCTTTAGGGGTAATGAGATGACCGACTTTGGTGCAGTCCGAAGTTGGTAGATACTCGATACTACACTCATTGAGGGTTGTTTTCTTGGAATATTTTGGTCGCCAGTTAAGTGGCTAAATCAAAACAATGAACATAGAAAACAATCCAATGATATTGAGCTCCTTAGAACCCGGTTACTATTTCTAGGACAGGTTTTGAGCCAACTAACTTCAAGAGGGTAATACCTAAACTCCATGCTAGCCTAAAATCTAAGGGCTCTTTGTGTGACTTGTGTGCCTTCAAACTTGACCTACTTGCACATACTTGTTATCTGACAAGTTGAGTTCCTTGCAGGTTTTGTTTACAGTCCTTATTCATTGCAGGGCTTGCTTACATCACCTCACACGCATAGCATACATATCATAACATCATAACATCATAACATTGCATACATAAGGACTAACCCATTTCATGGATCTCAAGGGTTTGTGATGCAGGTCATGATGAATCAAATGTCAAACAAGGGGCAAAGGGGATTTATTTTCCTCTAGCCAATGTCATCTAGAGATCAAAACATGATAACTTGAGTCAGGGGCTATGACCCACTCGATATGGTGAGCTTGACTCTTGAAGAAGGACTCTCAACAACATGAAGTTCCTTCAATCAAGCTGCAAAATTCAAATTCTAACAAGTTTCTCTATTTACCCCGCGAGATCCTTGAAAACATTGCATGCATATCATACATATCATTGCATTACAGGTACCCTTTTACAGGTCACTTATCTTCTTCGCTGTTTATTTCAGCAATCATCATGTCTTCTGAACCTACTGCTGAACAAGCTATCAAGGCCCTCCAGGCCCAGAATGCCCAGTTCCAAGAGTTGGTTATGAGCCTAGCCCAGGGTCAACAGGAGTTGAAGACTCTGATTCTGAAGAAGAAGAAGAAAAGGACCGTCTTGTTCAACACTGGACGCAGATTTGGGAATGGACTACAAAATGAGGTTGATCTGACTACTTCCTCTGAAGGAAAAGACAGTCCCCAAGAGAGAAGGGTTCCTAGTCCCGTGGTCTCCGACAACGAGACGGATTATAATGAAGAGTAGTACCCTCCTGCTGAGGACAGGTACAAACAGCTGGAGGACCGCTTAAGTGCTATGGAGATTCAAAATGTTCCCGGGTTGGACTTTGGAGACCTAGGTTTATCCTCTGGGGTGGTGATTCCACACAAGTTCAAGACACCTGCCTTTGCCAAATATGACGGAGCTTCCTGTCCAAAGTTGCACCTCCGATCGTGTGTAAGGAAGATCCAACCTTACACAGCTGATAAGAATTTATGGATCCATTTCTTTCAGGATAGTCTTTCAGGGACTCAACTCGAATGGTTCTATCAACTGGATGGGGCCAGTATCCGTAACTGGGAGGATTTGGCTACTGTGTTCTATAAGCAGTATCAGTATAATTCCGACCTCGTTCCTATGCGTACCCAACTCCAGGGTATGTCACTAGGGACGGGTGAAGGATTTAAGGAGTATGCTCAAAAGTGGAGAGACCTGGCTGGAAGGGTGCAGCCACCTTTAACTGACCGTGAGCTTGTTGATACGTTTCTGGGGACCCTGTCTGGTCCGTTCTTCAACCATTTGATTGGAAATTCTTCAGCCGGATTTACAGACCTTATCTTGACTGGTGAGAGAATTGAAGCTGGCATCAAAAGTGGGAAGATCCAAGAAGCTACACCTTCTGATGCTCATAAAAAGCCTTACAGTGGGAAGAAAGAGTCCAATGTTGCGTACAGTCAAAAGAGTCGTCGTGACCAACACGTAGGGGCAGTCATGATCTCTGGTTCTGCGTCACGCCGACAACAACAAAAGGGAAATCAGCAAAGGCCAGACGAGCCTAAAAGACAGTTCACCAACATCAATATGCCATTGTCACAAGCATTGCAGCACATGTTGAAGATGAACCTGATTGCGGTGATAAACCCTCCTTCGAACCCCAAGACTTCTTCTCCAAACTACAACCCAGATGCGAGGTGTGCTTACCATTCCGGTAGCCCAGGGCACGATACTAACGATTGTTGGGCGCTGAAATACAAGATTCAGAATATGATTGACGCTAAGGAGATCGAATTCGAGCCTTCTGAGACTCCCAATGTGATCACTGCTCCCTTGCCAAAACATGGCTAGGATTGAGAGACTTTTGTTCATTTGAATTCTGATATTGTATTTTTCTTTGCTTATTCAAACAATTATCATGTCAAACTCTCTTATTTCATTAATGCATTACACGTGTCTGTTTTGAAGTAATTGTGTTCACTATGCTTAAAATTGCTTTCATTTTTTATGTTCAACTCTCGATTAAAAATTCTAAGCCTTTCGAGGGAGGATGACGAAAACGATACCACGGTCTTTACAGTATGCTTTTGAACAGACCCCGCTGATGAGGTACAGGCATTGTTTCAAATCTTAAATAGTTGAGTTATAAGGAAGATAATCCCTAGTCAACCCCTTTGAGCCAAAGAAGTCGGAGTTTTTCTTTTCAAAAATTAAAACCCTTAATCATAACCCGGGGCAGGGTAGTTCTCTCAGTTGATCCAGGTGCACCATGAATGGCATCAAAGGAGTCCTTCCAAAACAAAAGAGCAGTGATGGTTCCCTATAATCGTCAGGACAGACAGTCATTATCTCGCAAAATAAAAGCCCAATAAGTCAAAACCTTTGAAGGAGACTTACAAAAACTGGGGCATCCCGCTGACTGTAATCACAAAAGAAACAGTTCAGGAAAAAAGACAGGGATAACAAAATCAAAAAGAAAGAGGTCCTACATACTCTCAACAAAAAAGAAATGATTGCCTATTCAAAATAAACTATCAGTATCCGAACCATCACCGGAATATCATAGCAAAGACTCAAACAAGGTCTAATGCACGATTAGCTGAGTTTAGGATCGAAGAACATCACGAAGAACGGGTGGGTACAAATAAAATTTGAGCCTTTATCCTTTGTTTCTTAAACCGTGAACCAGGCCACGTTATAACCCTTAAAAGTCCTAGCTAAAGCATGGGTTAGTTTGAAAGCATACTGTTACGAAAGGTGTCCTGACTCCTATAGGGCTTGCTGTAAAATCTTGAGTTGACATCGCATTTTACAAAAATCACTTGTTTTATTGAAAACTGCATTTTCAAAAACTTCAAGACAGACATAAGCTTTGCATTCTTGAAATAATATTGTTTGCATATGACTATTTGTTCAAACAGTAGAGAAATTCGCACGACGAATATCTAGTGAACAAAAATCTTCTCAATAAAAAAGAGTCATCTCAAGTGGAAGAAACACTTCCAACCAAGGGGCAGGCATGAGCATTGTCCATCATCTGGGGCAGTTAAGTCAAGATTCAAGGAATCTCTCAAGATGCCAAATAGCCAGGGGCAAATCTCCGCCTGAGACACTTGGGGCATTGGACGTGAATTCCAGCAACGAATCTTGCATGATCAAACATCTCCTGGTGGTATGGCAACATAATACTACCGACAGTGACACCTCTCTATATCCTGAGAGCACGGACATAGTCAAAAAAAATAAAAAATACTACGCATAATCAAAGACACGCTAGGTCGACTGGCCTAGGCAAAAATAAGGGCTTCCCGGCGAACCAAAAGGGTTCGGGCAAAATAAGGGACGAAAATGAAAAAAATTTGTATACCCGGCAAGTCGAAAACCTGAAATGGCGGCTTGGGCAAAAATGGGTATCCCGGTGGACTGAAAACCCGAAAGGGCGGTCCAGGCAAAAATTAGGGATCAAAGCGTACGACTATGTCCCGTCATCTCGTCACTGGCCTACCAGAGGAAGATTTGTCAATCGGCAGTTATCAAGCATCTCCACAGGTACTTTCTCCCGCAAAAACTGGGGCAATAAGAATTGTCCGAACTGTACAAGTTGCTCTGTCCTCCAGGTACAAGGTAGATTCAGTTGAAGAGTATGACCAAGATGCCTTCACTCCCCGCAGAGTAAAACAATACTGGTAGCTCTCCCCACTGAGGCTTGCAATTACGGACGAATCAGCAATACTCTCTCCCCAAGCAGAGTTGGCCTCCCATCAGCCTTAAAAAGGGCACAGTATCCCCAACAAAGTTAGTAATACTCTCCCCTAAGCAGAGTTGGTCTACCATCAGTCCTGAAAAAGTTGGGTATCCCTAGAAGATCTTAATATTCCCTACCGGAGCATACAGATATTCCTCAGCAAGCATCCCCGGCAGTCTTAATATTCCTCGACAGAACATAAGATTGTTCCCCGGCGGAATACAGACACCCCAGCGGAACCATTTCCCAGCATAGTCTGAAAATCTTCCCCAGGAGAGTTGAATCATCTCCCCAGTAGATTCTGGAAGCTTATTCCCTGCAGAGTGCAAATATCTCTCCCTATCCATATTCAGAGGTTATCCCCTCACCAGAGTCTAACTGGGTTATCCTCAGCGAGTTGCAACGGAAAGATCATCCCCAGCGAAGTTCTTTCTACCCCTCAGTGAAGTTCTATCTATCCCCCAACGGAGTTCATCATCGAAATCCTCCAACAGAGCTTATCAACGGGGTCCCCAGCGGAATTATCGTTAAAATCTCAGCAAGGCACCTCTCACCATAGAGTGATTCCCCGCAGAGTAATCTCTTCATCAAGTTTATTCCCCAACGGAGGCATCCTTTCCTAAAAGTTTATTCTTGCAACCATCTTCGTTCATCATCCCCAGCGGAAACGAAGAACTCAACACTATTCTCCAACAGCTCCGGGATTTATTTTCCCCAGCTAAAAACATCACATCTTCATACATCATGACATGTATACGCATCATACTACACGGCCTCATTTATTCTTGAGAACATCTTGACATCATGCAGTTCATGCATCATGGCATTGCATACAACTAACGTTTTGCCTTTTCAGGAAAAGGGCAATCAAAAGATGATTACCATCTACCTTTGCAGTTCCAGATCAACACCTGTAACAAGCCAGGAAAATTCTATGGACGACTGATCATGGGTTAATACTTGAAACCAGACAGGACAATTATCTACTTGATCATCAGGAAACCCTACACCGGTTCCTTCTCATTTCCAAGATGAAGTTTTACACGGACTCATCATCAGGCAACCCTACACCGGTTCCTTCTCAATTCCAAGATGAAGTTTTACACGGACTCATCCTCAGGAAACCCTACACCGGTTTCTTCTCAACTTCAGATGCAGTTTTACACGGACTCATCATAAAGCAACCCTACACAGGTTCCTTCTCTTTCAGATGAAGTTTCACACGGACTCATCATCAAAGTAACCCTACACAGGTTCCTCCTCCCTTCCAAGACGAAGTTTTACACGGACTCGTCCTCAGGCAACCCTACACCGGTTCCTCCTCAGTTCCAAGACGAAGTTTTACACGAACTCATCGTCAAAGTAACCTTACCCCGGTTCATCCAGAAGTTTTACACGAACTTATCTCAAAGTAACCTTACCCCTGTTCATCCAGAAGTTTTACACGAACTTATCTCAAAGTAACCTTACCCCGGTTCATCCAGAAGTTTTACACGAACTTATCCCGAAGTAACCTCACCCCGGTTTATCCAGAAGTTTTACACGAACTTATCTCACAGTAACCTTACCCCGGTTCATCCTGAAGTTTTACACGAACTTATCTCAAAGTAACCTTACCCCGGTTCATCCAGAAGTTTTACAAGAACTTATCTCAAAGTAACCTTACCCCGGTTCATCCAGAAGTTTTACACGAACTTATCCCGAAGTAACCTCACCCCGGTTTATCCAGAAGTTTTACACGAACTTATCTCGCAGTAACCTTACCCCGGTTCATCCAGAAGTTTTACACGAACTTATCTCACAGTAACCTTACCCCGGTTCATCCTAATGTTTCACACAAACTTATCTCAAAGTAACCTTACCCCGGTTCATCCAGAAGTTTTACACGGACTTATCATAAAATAACCAGATGCAATTTTACACGGACTCATCATCAGTCAACCCTACACAGGTTTCCTTTCTTCCAAGATGCAGTTTCACACGGACTCGTCATCAGGAAACCCTACACAGGTTTCCTTCCTTCCAAGGTGCAGTTTCACACAGACTCATCATCAGGCAACCCTACACAGGTTCCCTTCTTTCAACCTACCAAGTTACAATTCAACCAACAATCTCCAGATGGCATCTATAAGCCCATCCACCTACCAACAATCTCCAGGTGGCATCTATAAGCCCATCCTCCTATCCATCGTCATTCCAAATGGCATCTGTAAGCCCATTCCTGACATCACATTGCTGATACTACACCATGCGAGTGCAAATTTCTGGGCACTCTAGTGTTCAATCATCTTCCACCTTCGGATCACGAAAGGCACACAAGCCAATCTACATCCTCAGGTCTAAGAAGATTGAACAGGGGCAACTGTTGTACCCTAAAATTTTCCCTCCCATATTCCTCAAGATTTGTCAAGAATCATATTCAAATGGCTCAAGATTTGTCAAGAATCATCTTCAAATGGCTCAAGATTACTCAAGGATTAGACAGTCAAACCATCTCCTAAGACAGCTGAAATTAGGGTTTTGTTTCTTTCAAGGAATTTGGGGTTTTCAATGGTTCAATCAAGTCTCATAGGCCTGTATACATTCTCAAGTACCTACATGCCAAGTTTCAGGACTCACAGTGCCAATTTGCACAGTCAAAAGCTCCATTTGATCCACAGTCAACTGCAGGGGCAAAATGGTCATTTTGCAGTCAAAAGTCAGAACTTTTGGTCAACATCTTATTTTGAGTACACAATCATCATTTTATCAACTCTTGATCATGATTCCACAAGCATAGCTCAAAAATCATCAAGATGCAAAAAGTTAATATTTTTGGACAGCAGAAAAGTCAACTGTATCTTGACCAGGGCATAACTTTTTCATGGTTCATCAGAAAAATCCCATCCAATTCTCATTTTTAAGGGGATGACATTTCCTACAATACATCTTCACACTCCAAGTCCAAGAAATGATCTCACAAAAAGTTATCAATTTCTACATTATAGGTCAATTTCAAAAGTCAACAAAAATGCACTTTAAGTCAAAGGCCATAACTTGAGATTGGTAAACCCAAATGACGTGGGACCAAAGGCATTGGTTATAGGACTTCAAGACCTTTCCAAAATGTCCAATAACATATTCATAGGATCAAAATTGAGCAAGATATGCATTGGAGAAGTTGGGAAATTTTTGTGAATTTGCAAAAGTCAACTTTGCTCAAAACACTTTGTTTTTGCTAATGGGCCTCAAATCTCTTCTTGAAACTTTATCCATGGCCAATGCACGACCCATCAAGACTATTTGAATTTATTTTCTTATTTTTATTAATTAATTGGATTTTTAATCAATATTAATTCATTTAATTAATTTAAATTGTAGGAAAATACAAAGATTTGATTTTTCAATCATTTTGTGAAGCAAGTATGACCTAAAAAGGCTGGCAATTTCGTGCACCAAGTCAAAGATGCAATATCTCCAAATTTGGCAACTTTTTCCAATCATGAAGATTCAAAAATATGTGATTTCCAATCAAATATTCAATCATCGTTCCAATGGATTTTTGTGCAAGATTCTGACCTAATTCCATTCCTCTATAAATACACAAGCAAACCCTGATCATGCACACGTGAGAAAGCTGCAGGAAACAAGCCATAGCATATTGCAAAATTTAAAGAAAAGTCAAAACTGATTCTTGTGTTCCAAGCCAATTCAAGGCATTATATTGATTCAAACATGTTGCCGGAAGTGTCAGGAGTGATTTACAATTGAAATCACACGCCAAAGCTAACAGAATTGATACCTACAGAACCACGGTTTGCTTCTTATTTTCAGAATCGTATTGACTATTTCATGCGCATTTAACATGATTTATTCTTTGTTTTGCATTGCTTGAATCCATATGAAGCTAATGGCATAAGTTAATTGAATTATAGTGTATAGAATCACAAGCTACCATGGACGAATTCTAGGGTTCATAAGCTTTCAAATTGGGGCTTTGCAATACAAGAAAAATTAGGCCTTGTGAGACCCATGATTGAACTCGTTAGGGCAAGACGAAAACAAAGGGACCATCGCGAAATATTTATATAAAACACAGCTCTAATCGCTATTTTTCGTCACACTGTTTAGTGGGGGTTAAAAACCCCCGCTATCTAACGTTTGTTTTTGCAGAACGAAGGAAGAAGATGAGTACGTGTTGATACATCATTGGGCCATTTGAAAAATACGCGCGTGTTTTTGTTTTTACAGCATATGGATTAATTATTTAATATTACATTTACTTGTTATTCCAATGACAATTGATGCAGCGTGGTTGAGTGGTTGGCCAAGCGTCCAATAAGCCTTGGGACCTGGGTTCGAATCCCAGGTCCCCCCAAAACACTTATATTATTTTTCTTAACATAGTTGTGTGCAGAATTCCAA
The DNA here is from genome assembly GCA_948472305.1 of Vicia faba. Classification (NCBI taxonomy): domain Eukaryota; kingdom Viridiplantae; phylum Streptophyta; class Magnoliopsida; order Fabales; family Fabaceae; genus Vicia; species Vicia faba. The sequence continues at coordinate 114,531 of CATIWC010000430.1, forward strand.
AATAGGTCTACCATGTACTTCATCTTTCCAAGCGCCAGACGTCTACATGCACAAATCCAATGGCCATGAGATGCTGATCATGGTACTCCCAGTCAACACGCACCATGGAGAAGCCAGAAAGTCAAAAGGGCTTGTGTACAAATGGGCCAGAAATTTCCAAAGAAACCTCCATAAATGGGCCATCACCCCCCCCCCCCTTGGTTTATTCTTCTTTTAATTCTTTTTCTTTATTCTAATTAATAATTATTATTATTATTTAATTAACCCATTTAATTATTTTCATAATAAATTCAGAGAAACTAAAAATAATATTTTTTCTTAATTAAAATTAATTTCCCTTTCTTTTTGTAAATAAATACTAACAAATTAATCTAGTTTAATTAGGGTTAATTTTAACTTTTTCTCAATAATTTAAAATAAACTAGAATTAGGGTTTTTACTAACTTTTGACTATTTTTTTATTTATTTCCTAAAAAACATAAAAAAACTCAAAAATATTTCCTTTTAATTGATTAATTAATTAGGTTTAATTTAATTTAAGTCATGAATAATCAAACTACTTTCTTTCTCAAAAAGGGTCAAAACCCTAAGGACTTCCCCGATTTAATTTTTATTCGCGCATATTATTTTTGATCATATAATTGTATTTTCTCTGAGGATGTAATATCTTTAATTAGGACTTTTTATCGCTTTCTTTAATTTTCTCGCAATTTACTTTTTCCAGGGGTTGTTTTTGGCGATGTAAATACCCGACGCCTTGTAATAGCGTAGCTTTACTTTCCGCAAACTATTAACTGTTAGATGTATGTTAACTATGCATGACAAGACTTCTCTGAAAATAAAATCAACTCGTAGCTCACCATAACATGTGCAAAGATAACTTAACTGAATCCTGACACACTCGCACATGCCACTCCTAGGGTACGCCTCACTTTGTTGCCTCGACGTGGTCATTGAGTATAGGGTGTTTTAGAGGTCACCCTCCTGTCTAAAGATCCAAGTTGCCTCGAATCGGTTGCCTCGGATAAAAAGGATCTAGGACATTAGGGTTACCGCTAAGGCGTCCTACTATTGCTTTGGTGACCACATGTCCCTATAATCGAATTGACCCGAAACTCCAACGACGGTGCTACCTACTTCTCAATAGTGGGATAGTACTGTCTAAAGGACATTTACACAACTTAATTTCTTTTGAGTAGGTAGAGGTTCTAAGGTACTTGCTCTTTCAAAACAAAAACAACTTTTAGCACCTACACTTTTCTGACAAAAGTTTTCAAACAAACACTTCATACACTCTTGAGGACAGATACAAGAGTTAAAACGAAGTTTTCAAACAAACTTTTTCAAAACCCACAAACACAAGAAAAGCAAAACATTTTTGAAAACATAGTGAGCAAGTACCTAAGAGCCCGTGGATAACCACGGATAGAAAGGGTGCTAACACCTTCCCTTTCTATAATCTACCTCCCGAACCGAGAGACATCTCGAAAAGGAATTTTGCTGTGCTTTTGTCCTTTCCTTGTTGGAGAAAATAAAAGACGGTGGCGACTCTTGCTTACCGCGACATTTCACGAACCAGCATTCCAAAACAGTCAGTTCTATTTCCACCGATCACAAATATCAATCAAGGATCATGGGAGCTTGAGAAGAATACAATCAAAGACCATGAAAGTCAGTAGCAACCACAATTCAAACATACTCAAATACTTCATCACAGCTCATAAGAATAATATAAGAATCCCACACAATGCATCAAAGACTTAGACCTCAAGCTAACCATGGAAGAAAGTCAAACAAGGAAAAAATTAGAGAGCTTGTAACAATAAAAGATTTGAAGTAAAGCTTCCAAAACATGATTAGGACATGATCAAAAGGTTAAATTGTTGATTCTATAACATGCTACACAAGTGCATTCAAAATGCCTCAAAAATTCAACAAGGATAAAAGAAAGAAGCCAAACTCTATTCATGATTAGAACTGACTTAAGTAATAGGGATCAATTACTCTAAAGTCTTCATGAGACTATCATTGAAGTTTCATTTCCCTTAATGTTATCATTGGCCATCTAATGACCTCAAACTCAAATTGAAAACTCAAGTTTGAAAGTGAAGATCAACAAGAAAGCAAAAAAAACCATAAAACATGCATCAAAAGGTTCAATCATTCAAACATGTGGCATTAAGTGAAATGAATTGAGTTTATGTGGATAAACAGAACCAACATAATCATTAGGTTCCCAATTATAGGCCTCACTCAAGTTCATTGGCCATCAAGAAAATTGCAACAAGATATGCAACATTAATTGGGTACCTTCACTTCAAAAATACATCAAAAGTAGAAACAAGGATCAATAATTCACACAAAAAATTTCTTAGCATCTTTGAAGTGTGTAGAAGTCAGAAAGCAAGTCTTAAGTTCATGAATAGTTGAGGAGGGGATCAAATGAGGCCCAAAGTTCAAAACTAGTTGGCCAAACTATCAAACTAGACAAGTTTTCAAAATAATTTATGGAAAAATATCAAACCAATTCAAGTAATCCAAGAAAAATAATATTTAAATCCTCAACCCATCTATGAATCATAATCAATACCTAAATTCCATTGAAAATCCAGGGCATAATGGTTTTTGAAATTGAAACTTGCAATGTAAGCTACAAAACCCTAATTGTTTGAATTTTTATCTTAAATATTAATTAGGTAAGATCAAAATCCAAACAATTCAAACCAATATCATGCAAATCACAAGGAAACCCTAAATGTTAGAATACATATTTTTTCACATTTTTAGGATTAAAGAAAAGTCAAAAATAAAATCAAAATTCAAACCATTAATCAATTAAACAAATAATCACATCTCAAAATAAAATTCTAATCAAATATCTGGAAAAAAATCCAACCAAAATTATATTTGAATATTAGAATTAAAAACACACATCCCTAATTTTTTGTGGAATTTTTGGATTAAAGGAAATATTAAAATAAAATTGTGAAACAAAAAAAAATCAAATAAAACTCCCAAATTAATCTTCTAATAAAAAATAGGAAAAATACCAAACAAATTTCAGAATCAAATTCTAAATAATTTTAAGAGTTCAAAACATTTTTTGTGGAATTTTTAGATCAAAGAAATATTAAAACAAAAATAAACATTAAAAAAATAATTAAATAATAACACCAATTATTAAACCAATCAAAACATTTTCAAAAATTATTTAAAAAATGCATAAGGTTAGAAATATTATTTTTAGGTTTCCTGAATTTTTTCATAATTTTTCAACCATTTTTGAGCAAGAAATAAAATCATGAAAATCAGGTTATGAAACAAAATTCAAATAGATTAAAAAACCAAATCAGCCAACCATAGGAGGCCACGCCATCATCTTCAACCTCTGGCTAGGGCAAAAAAACGCGCAAGATCAGATCCACCACCTCATGTTCTAATCAACATAACATGCTCAATTCTACACCATTTTTCGTGAAATTTTGTGCAAAGCAAAGCTAGAAACGACATCTACATTATGCTATTCGAATCACATCAAATAATTAACCATAGATCAAGAACAGATCTCATGAAAATGACAAAAACTCACTGAGCAAAAAATTTCAGATGCATCATACATACACATCTCATCAAATTAAAAGCTCTAAAGTTATAGAAGAACTTAATGAACCTCAAACAACATGATTACGAGCTCAAATCACACAATGCACGGATAGAAAACAAGATCCAAAGTTAAGAATTCTAACCTTTGAGGCAAAAATGAATCTACTGTCTCCTTCACTCCAGTTGTGAACCAAGCCTCGATCTATAATCCTTATCACTTGGAGAAGAGAATGCAAGAAGAAATACTCAAAACGCGCAAGTAAATTGAGAAAATCAAAGAAATTTGCAGAACAAGTGGCTATGGAGTTTTTTGAGCTCAAGGATGAAATGAAGCACCAATGAGGCTCAACGAAGCCTTCCTCTCAATATATAGAGCATAAAGAGGAGGGTAGGATAGGCTTTTCACACTGAAACCCGTTAGAAAGAATGAATTCCCCTTTTTGCAAAAGTGAAGTGTGCATATGAAGCACTAAAATCCCTCGTGCATTCTCCATCCTTTCATGTGCATTTCAGTTCTTTTTATCTCAGGAAGAGGTTAACAAAAGATCAAGGCTTAATTCCTTGTATTAACCAAGTGTTGGTGATTAGGCATTTTCATGCCACTTTTTGCAAAACCACGGATTGCCCTTGAATTTCCCATGTGCAGCTCAAACTTTGGCATGATGGGCCTTAGTACATTGCAAATGAGCCATGGGCCAAGTTTGAAGTGAAACAAAGGGCCACAAATCAGGTATCAAGAATTTGCAAATTGCTTGCTTGGTCAAAATTCAATGAAATGCCTCAAAATTCCAAAGCTCATAACTTGCTCATATTTTTGAATTTGTACACAAATGAGTACAATTTGGAAAGGTATTGAAAAGATATACAATACCTTAGTTTTGATTTTTTTCAATTTAATCCATTAAAGTCCTCAAAATTTGACATGAAATTCACTAAATTTGGAAAATGACCTATAATTTTAACTTGAGGCATGAACTTCCAAAGACCAAAACTATTGACTCTTTGCCTATTTGGACATGATACCAAAAGGATATGAAATATCACCCTCTTAGCTTTCCAAGCATACTTCATTTGCATTTTTCTGATCAAAGGTTAATAAAATATGAATTTTTGAAGTTAAGTCCTCATTTTCAAAAATTAGAAACTTTTAGGGTTTCTTCATGAACAAGTTTCAACCCAAACCTCAATCTTTTTGATCCAATGATCAAAATGGACTTGAAATATGAAAAGTACATCCTTGAATTGATGGTTGACCAAAAGTTCACTTGGTCAACCTTGACTTTGACTGATTTTGACCAAAATGACCATATTTCCCCTTTGAATCAATTGATCCACTTCCCTTCAAAATTGATGATCAAAACCTCAAACATATGATCTTCAAAATATATAGAGGCCATGTACAAAGTTTCACTTCAAAATTCTCAATAAATGCTGATGAAATCCCAAACCCTAGTTTTGGTTAACACCTTAGGAGACTGATGAATCATCTTCAAAACTTCCAATCCTCTGGATATCTTGACCAATTTCTTGTACAAATACTTTTCAAATACCAATGAGATATTGTAGCTTCCAAATCAAGATTTGTACATTGATCAATAGCCTTGATCAAACAAAACCCTAATTTTGACTGGTGAATCAAAAGAGTGATTCTTCTTATAATCAATCATAAACTTCAATCCTCTGATGATCCAAAGAGATGGATAAAATATCTTGAGATATGCAATAACTTTTGAGCTTGAAAGATCCAGAGGTCTAGATGATAAGGTTCTACTTGAACAACTTGTCAATGTAATCAACCTTCAAAGCTTGAGGAAGACTTGATAACCAAATTACTTTGATCCCATCATAATGTATGAATGCAATGCAATATGATATTCATGATGAAACATAAGCCTAAATCAAGAGGGTAAATTTTAGGGTGCAACAGCTGCCCCTATTCAAATATCTTCAACATGATAAGTGAGAAAAGTGACAACTTCCGAGCGTTCAGAGTTGAAGATGATTGAATACAAAAGAACCCGAAAATTTACACTCTTGAAGAAGAAAGAAAAAGAAGCAGAAAACCCCCAAGACATGCGTCAGAATGAAGCTATAATGCAGGTTGAAACAGAACAAAAATAAAGAAGAGTATACGTAACTAAACTTCCAGACAAATGCGCCAGGGAAAAACTGGGCATCAAAAAATAGGTGAGATAAAACTCAAACCACAGAGTGTAGGCGACACTAAGCTCTGGAAAAGAAAACGTACGCGGGTGAGGAGGTGAAACTCTGAGCTCGACCCAAAGCAAAGTGGCTAGAGTGCGTGATTCTAGGAGCACTTGCTAATCTCAAACTAAGATAGACAGTATGAAGGAACTAAAAGAATCCTAGAAAAGAGGAACAAAAGCGAGACGAAACTCGACTCAATAACCAGTTAGACGAAACTAGACTAGATGAGTACCAGGATGAAACTGGATTTCACGCACGGTTAACGAGGCGAAACTCGACCCATAGCAAAGTGATGAGAGTGCATCTTTCTCAGAGCACCTGCTGGTCTCAGATTAATGGATAAACAGTGACAAAAACTGATAGAAGAATCCAAGGAACAAAAGAGACTGATCTCAAACCAGGGACGCAGTACAAACACTGCACTCGGTAAATGAACACCGTCAAAGGGTCCAAGGTATGAAAGCAAGAACGAGACGAAACTCAACTCAAAAACTAGTTAGGCAAAACTAAACTAGATGAGTACCAGGACGAAACTGGATTTCATGCACAGGCGACGAGGTGAAACTCGACCCAAAGCGAGAGTGATGAGAGAGCATGTTTCTCAGAGCACCTTCTGGTCTCAGATCAATGGATAAACAGTGACGAAAACTGATAAAAGAATCCAAGGAACAAAAGAGACTGATTTCAACCAGGGGCGCAGCGTGAACACTACACTTGGTAAACGAACACCGTCAAAGGGTCTAAGGTATGAAAGCAAAAACGAGACGAAACTCGACTCAATAACTAGTTAGGCGAAACTAAACTAGATAAGTACCAGGACGAAACTGGATTTTATGCGCAAGGTGAGGAGACGAAACTCTGAGCTCAACCCAAAGCAAGGAGATTAGGGCGTACACCTAAAAACCTGCTGAAAGCGAATATCAGGATGAAACTGGTATTCGAAAGGTGCATCAATAGACATTGGAATGAACCGGAGAGGGTAGTGAAGACTAAACCCGAGAAGACCGCACGAGGGAGAAACTGAACTACAGTCAAGAGTGGACACTCAAACAAACAAATGATTGACGTTAAAAGGATATTGGTATGGGGAAAAAATTGAGATAATGAGGACGAAGACCTCGCTGGGGATTTAATCCGAAGTATTAGAAAATTCATTGGGGACAACATAAACAATAATGGCTTATGTTCCGATGCATGTTTGAATTCTTTATATATAGCGCAATGTTCAATATAATGGAAATGCTACGCATTTTGGTAGATGTAATGTAATGATAAATGTTTAAAAGTTTCACTGGGGAATGGCCAATTGAGAAGACAATAACCAAGAAGTCAGAATTTGTCATGACTTGCAAAAATAAATTGCAAAATCCAAAGGAGAGGAGAAAATATGGGGAACCGCTAGAGAGGGAACCCCGAGGAGATGAAGCTTTGTGGGGAATAACAACCGAGCAACCAGTAGAAACGGGCCACAAACAAAGAGAGGAGCTGCAAAAATAAATTGCAAACTCCTAGGGAAGATTAGATCGACACTGTAGCTTCTGGAGAGGGACGCCATCTGAAGATCTGACATTGAGGGAGAAGATCAGGGCAAGACTGTAATCTCTGGAAAAGACAGCGCACGGCCGTGTTGAGGATGACACCAAGACAACAAACCTGACGTGAGGGGTGAAAACCTTTGCTGGGGGAACAAAGCTCTACTGAGGAAACGGGACTTCACCGGGGATACAAAATTTTGTTGAAGATCTTTGTTGGAGAGAGATTTTTCTTGGAATGCAACCATTGGATGGATCATGCAGATAGTCACACAGTATCAACCTTAGTGGGGATAAGGAAAGATCTTAACATAAGGATGCCCCAATAAACAGACCGGTTGGGAAATGAGAGGTCATGGTGAGGGATCTCTGTTGGCAACTCCGTTGGGGATATGCGACATCCTCAAATCCGAAGTCTCAGAATGAAGCCTTTAAAAGAAGATTCCAGGGGCAACAAAACTTCACTGCGGAAACGAAACTTCATTGGGGATAGGTAAAGTCCTATTCATACATGGGCTCTGCCTGACAGAAGAAAAACCAAATATCCGTTTCCTGACAATCATTAAGCTCTTTACAGGTGTTCAACATGTAAACTCTTTTTTGATGTCAAACAAATGTTTTGCATGCAGAAAAATGTTTATTTTGGGAATGATAGATCTGATGCGATGATTATTCAAGCCTTGAAGTTGAAAACCTTAACAAAGTATCGCATCTCTGTCATGAATGAATCAACTGGCTAGAGTGCAAAAATTTCAAAACTTTTCTTCCCCCCTTCTTTTTTAAAAAAAAAAAAAACGAGTCAAGATGCGGTTGATAAGATACAAACATGAATATTCAACACATATTTGGGAGTTTAGGAAACGTTATCCTGTTGTAGTATGCTTTCGAGTTAAACCCTTGTTTCAGTTAGGACTTTTAGAGGTTGTAATGTGGCCTGGTTCGAGGTTTTTTTAGAAAAAAGTTTTTCAAGGCTCAAGTTATTTGGTGCCCACCCCCTTCGTGATATTCTCCTATCCTATGTTCAGCTGACTTATCACAAGCATTCATCTTTCAAAAGGATTTATAATGGTTGAGTGATCACGACAAATTTTCCAACATGATTGTCACTTAACTTTTGCTGCTTTTGTTTTTGATATTATTGTTCCTCTTCTTTTGATGAAAATTTTATTGAATAATCTCTTCTTTTTTTTTCCTTTTAGGCTCTCTTTTACCTAACTTTTGCTTGGACAAAATCTTTTGAATTTCAATTTTGGTAATCCAGCGGGACGCCCTAACTTTTGCCTAAGCGACTTATTTTCAAGTTTCGACTTAGCGGGGCTTTTTGTTTCTTTCGTATTCATACTTTCCACTTTGAACAAGTCAATATGACTTTAGGTCTTTGAACTCTTTCCTTCTTTCTCTCTTTTGAAGAAAACAAATGCCTCATTCCTTGGTCGGCGAGGGATAGCCATTATTGTATCGATTCGATCTCGACCTCAGGACTTTGTGAGGAAATGAACATCGTGGTTTAGACATTTTTCCTGATCTCATGATGTGAAAGATAAAATGTGGTGATCCTCATATGGGAAATTCCTTCTGAAATTTGAATGCTTGGTCAAATTAACTGAACATCTACCCTGCCCCTGGTTAAAAACCAAGGTTTTTTTTAACGGAAAAGAAACTCCTACTTCGAAGGCTCGGAGGGGTTAACGAGGGTCTAACTCCCTTATATCTCTGGTGTGTGGGGATTGAAACAATGCCTGCACATCGTCAACGGGGTTCTACTCAAAAGCGTACCATTTCAGTCATCGTTTTTAGCTAAACTCCTTCCTCCAAACTCTTGGCTAAGCAAAAGAATTGGCACAGTTGGTATCAAAATGCCTGAAAAAACGATTAAAGAGTGATACGGGATGGATTAAGTAAAATGAAAAAAAAAAATTCAACGCAAAAATATTCAATGCATCAAGACTGACATTCGGCCATAAACAAAATCCTATATGCAGACAATGCTAAAGCAATCAATTAAGATAACACATGAAAGTGCGGAAAAGAAACGTAATAAAATCCATTATGGGGAAGAAATATCTCCAACTAGGTTCGCCGATCTCGCCGACCTGCCGTAATCTTGATATTATCCTGACCCATGACCTTTACCAACAGCACAGAGCTGTGAAACAAATTGGCAAGACATCCACCAGTAAAGTGAATGAGAATCCTATCAATCAAAGCACCAAACATGCCCCTTGCACCATAGTAGTTGTGTTTTTTATCCGTATTTCAAGCGATCAACTAACCATGACTTAAATTACCATTTCCGTGTAAGGCTCACGAAGTTTATATGCACATGCTTATCAAAATATGGGACGTTTTTGCAAACAAAATAGTAAAATGGGAGAAAAGAAACGTATATGTATACTTGAAAGAGGATATTCTTTTGATTTTGAGAAATCAGCCTGTAAAAAAGGCATTTACATTTGGAAGCAAGTAATTACAAAAATCAAAGCAAACAAGTGTTTACAAATAGCAATGTGAATGTGAATATCCATCAAGTCCCGACTCTGCTATAACTCTTATGACTCTTACGCTTTCGTCTTCCTGCTTATCAGACAGATCATTCTTGGATTAGCTTTGAGCTTATGCCAGGTGACGGAACAAAGGAAAGAAACAAAGGATCTCATGCCGAGCGTAGTCATTTGCTTTAAGTCCCTAACTTTTTCCTGAATCACCCTTTCGGGTTTTCGATTCACCAGGACACCCTCTTTTTGCCTAAACCGCCCTTTTGGGTTTTCAGTTTAGCGGGTTTTTTTATGCAAAGTATTTTTTAACTACATCAGCATTCACGGGGAGAGGGAAGTACTCTCCATCCGTAGTCGTGAGCATCATCGCTCCTCCAGAGAAAATTTTTCTGACCACGAAAGGACCTTCATAAGTCAGAACCCACTTGCCCCTGGGATCTCCCTGGGGGAGAATTATCCTTTTTAGCATAAGGTCACCTGGCTTGTAACACTGAGGCCGTACCTTCTTATCAAAAGCTTTCCTCATCCTTTATTGATATACCTGACCATGACATACATCCGTTAACCTCTTCTCATCAATAAGTTCCAACTGATCTAACCGACTCTGTACCCATTCACTTTCATCCAGCTCAACATCCCTCATGATCCTAAGAGAAGGAATCTCGACTTCTACCGGCAATACTGCTTCCATGCCGTAAACCAATGAAAATGGGGTTGCCCCAGTCGAAGTACGCACAGTGGTGCGATAACCATGTAAAACGAAAGGCAGTATCTCATGCCAATCTTTATAGGTTACCACCATCTTCTGTACGATCTTCTTAATATTCTTATTGTCTGCTTCGACAGCACCGTTCATCTTTGGTCGGTATGGGGAAGAGTTATGATGCTTGATTTTGAAGGACTCACAAAGATCCTTCATCATTTTGTTGTTCAAAATAGACCCATTATCGGTAATGATCTTTTCAGGCATTCCGTAGCGACAGATAATATTGTGCTTAATGAACCGAGTTACCACCTTCTTGGTGACATTGGCATAGGATGCAGCTTCGACCCATTTTATAAAATAATCGATGGCAACCAGAATGAAACGGTGCCGGTTGGATGCAGTCGGTTCAACTTTTCCGATCATATCAATTCCCCACATCGCAAACGGCCAAGGGGAAATCAAGACATTCAAAGGTACTAGCGGCACATGCACCTTATCAGCATAGACTTGACATTTGTGGCAAACCCACGCATGATTGTAACAGTCAGTCTCCATGGTGGACCAATAATAACCTGCTCGCAAGATTTTTTTAGCCATGGTATACCCGTTGGAATGGGTCCCGAAATCACCTTCATGTATCTCCTCAATGATTCTAGCTGCTTCTTTCTTGTCAACACATCTGAGCAGTAAGCCGTCATGATACCTTCTATACAACACTTCACCACTGAGAAAGAACTTGGCTTAAAATATTCTCAAGAACTTCTTATCTGTGACGGATGCCTCTTCAGGGTACTCTTGTGTTTCAAGATATCGTTTAACATCATAAAACCAAGGATTACCATCTGATTCTAAACTGGCCTCAAAACAGAAAGCTGGCTCACTCAAACTTCTGATGGTAATGGAAGGTGCCTCATTAGCCCACTTAACCTTGAACATGGAGGACAAAGTTGCCAGTGCATCAGCTAGATTGTTTTCTTCTCTGGGAATATGCTCAAACGTGATCTCTTCGAAGTACGGAATCAGCTTCATAACATGCTCATGATAGGGAATTAGGTTCTTATGGCGAGTCTCCCAATCTCCATTAATCTGGCTGATAACAAGATTGGAATCCCCGTAAACTTTCAAAAATTTGATGCGCAGGTCGATCGTCGCTTCAATGCCATAAATGCAAGCCTCATATTCGGCCATGTTGTTAGTGCAATCGAAACAAATACGAGTCGTGAAAGGAATGTGGTATCCCTCAAGGGAAGTGATAATAGCTCTGACGCCGTTGCCCATGGTATTGGAGGCACCATAAAAAACAAGCGTCCAACGTGATCCCGGCTCGGGTCCTTCGTCTAGGTCTGGGATATTACAATCCCGAATATACACAATTTCCTCATCTGGAAAATCAAACTTCATCGGTTCATAATCGTTCATGGGTTGATGAGCAAGATGGTCGGCCAATACACTACCCTTAATTGCCTTTTGAGTAGTGTGTTGGATATCATATTCGGTGAGTATCATCTGCCAACGGGCTACCCTGCCTGTAAGAGCTGGCTTCTCGAAAATATACTTGATTGGATCCATTTTGGATATCAAGTAGGTGGTGTGAGTTAACATGTATTGCCTAAAACGTTTGGCGGCCCAGGCAAGCGCACAACAAATCTTTTCCAGCAATGAGTACCTCGACTCGCATTCCATAAACTTCTTACTCAAGTAATAAATAGCCTGCTCTTTCTTCCCTGCCTCGTCGTGCTGACCGAGGACACAACCCATTGAGCTCTCCAACACAGTTAGATACATGATTAGTGGCCTTCCTTCCACTGGAGGCATGAGTATCGAAGGTTCCTGCAAATACTCCTTTATCTTGTCAAAGGCCCTATGACAATCCTCATTCCATTTCACTGTCTGACTTTTCTTCAACAGCTTTGAACAAAGGTTCACAGGTGGCTGTGAGATGAGAAATAAATCTAGAAATGTAGTTTAACCTTCCCAAGAAACCACATACTTCCTTCTTTGTCCTTGGTTCAGGAATTTCCTGTATCGCTTTTACCTTGGCCGGGTCCACCTCGATACCTTTTTCACTTACAATAAAACCCAACAACTTGTCAGATCTCACCCCGAAGGTGCACTTATTCAGATTCAACCTCAGTAAGAACTGCCTCAGTCTCTCGAACAATTTTTCCAGATGAACAATATGTTCCTCTTCCGTGTCAGACTTAGCAATCATATTGTCCACATATACCTCAATCTCTTTGTGAATCAAATCATGAAAGAGAGTGACCATGGCGTGCTGATATGTTGCCCCGACATTTTTCAAACCAAACGGAATCACTTTATAATAGAAATTTCCCCAAGGCGTGATAAATGTTGTCTTCTCCATATCCTCCAGAGCCATCTTAATTTGATTGTAACCCGAAAAACCATCCATGAACGAAAACACTTTGGAATGAGCAGTATTATCGACCAACACATCAATATGCGGAAGAGGGAAATCATCTTTAGGGCTGGCCCTGTTCAAATCCCTATAATCCACGCACATCCTGACCTTACCATCCTTCTTGGGCACAGACACAATATTTTCAATCCATGGCGGATAATTGATGACCTTTAAGAAATTCGCGTCCAACTGCTTCTGGACCTCCTCCTTGATCTTCTTGGACATCTCAGGATGAGTTCTTAGGAGCTTTTGCTTGACAGGGGAACAGCCTTCTTTGAGCGGTAGTCGATGCACCACTATGTCTGTATCCAACCCAGGCATATCCTCATAAGACCAAGCGAAGATATAAGAATACTCACGGAGTAGCTCAATCAATCTGACCTTTATACTTTCCTCGAGATCTACCCATATCTTGACTTCTCTTCTTACCTCTTCTGTGCCAATATTCACCACCTCAATTGAATCCTGTTTCGGCTGGATAACCTTCTCCTCTTGTTTTAACAATATTGCTAATTCCTCAAGAAGATCACAATCCTCATATGCTTCTTCTTCAGCTTGATAAATAGGAGTATCAAAGTCATAATGAGCCATAGCAGAGTCGTTATCAATATAATCGATGGTGGAAGTGCATCTGCATGAACGACATTTTGTTGTTTTTTAGTGACAGTGTGTGAAAAGAGAAAACATTGCCATTCAAATAAAAAAGAAATGAAGCAAAATTTTGAATGCAAAAAGGTCCTTTATTTCATGATAAACTTTTGAAAATAAACATGGTGGCCCTACACAAATGATTCGCCACTCCTTGGGCAGAGCGTAGGAATTATGATATGATAATAAAAGAAAACAAGAAAATTACTCCTCAACGCTTGAAACTTGGATAAAATCCACAGAAGTCCAATTGTTGAGTGTCTGGCATGGAATACTTGGACGAATCCAATCCTCGATATTGTAGCCATCAACCCTATCGCCGCCAACTGCATTGACGTGTCCTTCTTGAGTAGCACAAGGACGGGAAAACTTCACAGGAGTAGATAAACTAGATGCTCTGGGAGTTGAACTCTCCTGACCTGGGCTAAAACCAAGACCAAATTTATTAAATTTTGGGGTAACGTCCAGCACCTGACCCCAACCTTCAGGGTTAACATTTTCCACCACAGTTCTCGCATCCTTGAGAGAAGACATAATAGTTTCAGGTTTCCTTTTCTGCTCTGGAGGAGGAAAATTGACAGCATGAACTGTCTCAAACGCCTGAAATGGAGTCTCATGTATCTCGCCTTCAACTTCAACATAGAGGAATGATGTAAAATGACTCACGATGTACTCTTCCTCACCGCACACAGTTATCACCTTTCCCTGTGCATGATACTTGAGTTTCTGATGAAGAGTAGAAGTGACTGCCCCTGCTCTATGAATCCACGGCCGCCCCAACAAACAACAATACATTGGCTGTATATCCATCAAAAAAATGTAGCCATGAAGGTGCGAGGACCAACCTTGATTGGTAACTCCACTTCCCCAAACACTGACCTTTGAGACCCATCAAACGCCTTCACCATCAAATCACTAGGGCGCAGCTCCAGTCCAGAATAATCAATTTTCATCAATGCTGACTTAGGCAATACATTCAAAGACGACCGTGTGTCCACCAAAACCCGGGATAAAGTAGTTCCCCTGCACTCCATTGAAATATGCAATGCTTTGTTATGGTCTCGCCCTTCCGGAGGAAGATCAAAATCTGTGAAGCCCAGACTATTCCCAGCAGATATGTCAGCACAAACATTCTCAAACTGATTGACTGTTATCTCATGTGGCACGAACACATTCTTTAACAACTTCATTAAAGCATTTCTGTGAGGTTCTGAATAAATCAACAGAGACAAGATAGACATCTTAGAAGGAGTATGGCTCAGATGATCAATTATACTATAATCACTCTTTCTGATAATTCTCATTAACTCTTCAACCTCATCGAGAACCGAAGAAGCTTCTGGTATCGGAATTGGTTGAGTCACATTGGCTGGCGTAAGCCTTGGATTACCAATCATCGCCTGCTAGTTTCCTTTTTCTCTTGCAGAAGCATCTGCCGCATATTGCATATTGGAAGGACCAAATACTCTCTCGCTTCTAGTCATTCGACCCACACCAGAAAAATTATGAACTTCCTCTTCATTATCTTCAGCACGTTCTTCCTCAGACGAACGGGTACTTACCTCCTGCTTCACCCCATGGTAATAAACATCAGCACCATAATACCATGGCATGGCCTTTTCACTGGTATACGGCATGGGACTAGGTACTGTAATAATCAAAGGAGGTGCCCTAGATGGGGTAGGAATGCGCACAGGGGTGTAAGGAATAGATACCACAACAACATCTTCTTCGGTAACCTTACGGTATCTCGGTTTTCTATCGAACTGCAGGGAACCCTCCTTTATCATCAACTGGATACCGGCTTTTAAATCATCACAACCCTTCGGTTTCTCTCTACACTTGGCACACTCTGAAGTACTACCCGGGAAAATAGAATTGTCAAGCAAATACCTCTTAACATACCACAACGGAGTAGTTACTTGTTCCACATTCATGATTAAATTCAACATTTCACCATTATCATCAATCATATTAACAACACCCCCTTCATGCCTAGGCATTGGGTTCTGAGTAACATTCAGACCAGTCACTAGAGTAAACTCAATTGCCTTAGTATCCAACAAGTCTTGTATTTTGCACTTCAACGCAAAGCAATTGTCAGTAGAATGACCAACTCCTCCTGAATGGAATTCACATCTTGCGTTAGCATCATAGTTAGGAGGAAGTCTTACGGGTGGTGGTGGCATATTTCTCAAATCGATCAACTTCAAATCGAGCAGATGGTGGAGTGCTTCAGTAAGAGATACCGGCAAGGGATCGAATTTTCTCAACTGTCTCTGCTGTTGATTATTATACTGACGGGGAGCATCTGGTTGTCTTTGTTGTTGAGGCACTGTATCCGGTCTCTGCGGAGGAGGAGCATTAACGGGAATAGAAACAGCATTGATTTGTTGGTGCCGACGATCCTCTCTTCTTCCTCTATGAGAGTAAACCGAACTTGCGTCGCCTTCCTTTTTCTTAGGGTAAGTGTTGAATGGTTTCTTACTGCCCCCTGATGAGCCACTATAACCTCCAATCTGAATTTTCCCCAATTTCAAACCTACCTCAATTCTTTCACCAGCCATAACCAAGTCTACAAATCCTGCCAAAGTACTTCCTATCATGTGCTCATAGAATGGCCCTTGCAGGGTACTCATAAACATATCAATGAGTTCTCTCTCCATGAGTGGAGGTTGAACCCTCACAAATAACTCACGCCACTTCTGAGCGTATTCCTTGAAATATTCTCTTGGTCCCTGTGACAAATTCTGTAACTGAGTGCGATTAGGCGCCATATCCACATTGTACTGATAATGTTTGACAAAAGCCCGAGCAAGATCATTCCAGCAACGAATATGGGTTTTCTCCAACTTCATGTACCACTCCAGGGATGCCCCAGATAGGCTATCCTGGAAAAAGTGAATCAAAATCCCCTGATCCTCAGTATGCACCGACATCTTTCAGAAATAAGCAGTTGCATGATTAACAGGACATGACGTTCCGTTGTACTTTTCAAATACAGGAGGCTTGAACTTTAGAGGAACTTTCACCCCAGACACCAACCTGAGATCATTAGCATCCATACCAAGGGCTCCTTGCCCTTCCACATCCTTCAGACATTCTTCCAACAACCGATACTTCCTATCCTCAACCTGAACTTCCGGCTCTGAACGCCGAACAGAAAACTGATCTTCATCCTGGTCAAAGTCATAATCCTGCTCCTGATAGTTCCTTACACCGCCCTGATTATCTCTTCTGTTCCCCACAAGACGAGGTCCCGGAGATGGGGGAAACTTCCCTACGTTGCGCACAAAAGGGTTTCCGGGCATCCCGTGAAAATTTCCAACAGGATGATCTTGCACATCCCCCAATCCTACAGAGATGTCCTGATAGAGCCCTTGATTTCCACCATCCCCTGGATAGCGGCACTGGTTGTTGACAATGGCAGCCAGTTTCTCCTATCGGCGATTCACATTGGTGATGACCTCCATGAACTGGGTCATCTGAGTAGCCATCTGGGCAAATTGTTTCTGGTGGAATACCAATGAGTAGTCGTCTTGAATTTTGGATAAGAAAAGCAGAAGAATAAGAATATCGTCTTGAGATAACCTGTAATGTTATGAAATGCATGATGTGCATGATATGTTTGTCATTTCCCGGTATTCAAGAGTCCTTTTATTCATCAATCACGGCGTGCAACCAAAGATCAAACATACAATCAAGGGGGAAAAAAGGACAAAAAGACAAACACTTCAATTATTTAAAAACAAAAGAAACGATGTTCAAGTGACTTTGGACATTTAAGAGTGTAGCGATAAACAACAAGATACGTGTTTCAAAGTAAACTTAACAAAAAAACTGAATAATAAAAACAAACAAATAGTCCCTTCCAACAATCCTGGGGGTGACCAAATACACCTAAGGTAAGTAACAAAAACTAAATCTCCGGAACAAGACATGCTTCAAGGTGTTGACAATACTCTTCAAGCCTGGCTTTCTCCTTCAAAAGTTGTAATGTGACTACTTTACTTTCTTGAAACCGATCCTCTGCGACACGCTTCTGGGCTACTTCCTTCTTAAGCTGAGCATATTTGTCTTTGAGCTGTTTCTCCAAGTTTTGAATCTTCTTCCTGTAGCTATTCTCAGATGCCTGAAGCTTCTGGCACTCTTGGTGGGTCTTACTCAACTCTTCTTCCATTTCAGCATGAGACCTCTTCCTAAAACTGGTTGCATCAGAAGTTTCCCCTTGAGCTTCTTTGAGTTTGCGAGCTAAGTCGGCCCTTTCTTGATCTACCCAATAAAGTTTGATCCCTGCCTCACGGTCTTTTTCACGAAGTTGAATGTTCTCAACATGAACCTGGGTGAACAACTCGGTAGGCACCGTGTTACTCAGAACAGTAGGAGGTTGCTCACATATAGGAGCCGGCCTTGCAAATGGTAACCGTAAAATCTTAACCCTGGCTCTAATCCATTCCAGGTAAGGAACTCTAGCAATAGGAACCTTATTTCCCAAAGTAGTTCTATCCTTCTTGTGAATTCCATTCCAAGCACTTGTGACTCTTTTCAACATCACAAGACCACTTCCTCTAACAAAATACACTGATTCAGACACCTCCTCAACCTTTGGCGGTCCATCCATTGCATATCCCAATTGACAATAAGCAAGCACAGGATTATAGTTGATACACCCCTTAGTTCCTATGAGGGGAACATTAGGGAAATCTCCGCAGCTAGTGATAATACTTCGTACTTCCCCCATGTCATAATTCCACCGGATATCGAATGAAGTAAGGTTGACAAGTCTTGATGGCCACCGGAGAGAATGCCTGGTATCCACGAATGGGCCACTTACCGGTAGGTGCAACTTAAACCATTGATACAACATCGAATGACATAAACTTACATTACCTCCTTTTCCATGCCTGAAATGAATGGTGTAAAGAGTATCTGCCAAGAGTGTCGGTACCGGGTTCTTATTTCTAAAAACACAAATAGCCGTCAAATCCATAAAATTTCTCTTGCGAGGGAAGAGGATGGTCCCGTATATCATGAGAGAAAACAGAGAGATGAAGTCACTACAATTCCCTTTCTTTGCCCAGGCTTCAGCTTTCTTCACTAAGAAATCCAAATAAAACCCTGTAGAACCTCACTTGATTTCCAATTGTCTTTCACCTCTTTCCAATTCAAATGAAGAATTTCAGCAATAACTTCGAACTTCAGCTTCTCCGGCACTTGGACAAAAGGAACTTCATCGGACAACTTGATATTAAGTAGGTATGCGTATTCTTCTAGTGTGGGAACTAGTTGATAATCTTAAAAAGTAAAACACCGTAATTCCTTGTCATAGAACTGGAAGAGGGTGATTAAAGCCATTGGGTCAACTGGAGTGTTAAGGATTAGTAACAAATTGCCATAACTTTTGTTGAAATTATTCAGAACATCACTCTTCAGATAAGAACTCAACCTCTTCAATTCAGACACATCAATAGTAGGAATCTGATAAGCGAATGTATGATTGTTGGGCTCTTTAACACGAACTGAATCAAACTCGTCTGATGGGAGGCCAGCCATTTCTGATGGAAAGAAGACTCTTGAATGTCCCTGGAAGATGACATGAGCATGCTAGTTATTTTTTATACATCATTTTTTTAGAAATAAATATGCTATGATGCAACATGACAGGATCAAAGTTTCACACTGGATAATGGTTGGACCATTACAGAACAGCACCACTCAAGATCAAAAGAAAATCCCAAATCTTCAAAACTATCAAGGGAACCTGAGTCACCTTCGCAACACAAAGTCACCAACAGTACCTGTACCTGTAAGAAAAGTTTCCCCGCCCCTCTCACGGGTGTAGTCTAGGTCAAGGTAAGGTTAAAATCCAAATCAGAGTAAAAGAGCTCAACTGTCGGTATCATTATACAATAACACCTATCCGAACTACCTCTGAAGTCATGGGTCTCATGGTCAGGTCTACAAAAAGCATCCGCCTCATAGATGCCATGGCCACTCTATTCGTAGTTCCTATGGAATTCACTCATAGCCTGGGTATGAGGCCTTTTACCTCATGGAACAACCCACCCACCAAGAAATCCATAATCTAAACAGTCCAGCCAAATCCAGTATGCAGAAAGTAAAGCGCACATAGGATGCAATGCAAACAGATAAATATGCAAAGCGGTAAAATAAACACCCAAAAAGAAAACAAACAAGATCTAGGATCGACTCCGGGATGGAACAGCAAGAGGTCAATCTTTCCCTAGTGAAGTCGCCAGCTGAAACCACCTGGCCGAACCGTCATCTCGTAATGAAACATCAATGAAGTCGCCACCGAATGTCTTTTATCCCGCCGAAAGGGAAAGGTAAACATCGAGAAAAACTGAAAAGGGAGAAATCCCGGTCTTTCGACCGAGAGATCGGGTAAGGGAGTCTGTTACGCGAGGGGAAGGTATTAGCACCCCACACGCCCGTAGTACTCTACGGTATCCACTCTTGTTGTCTAATCTAATGGGTGTGGTCAAAACTTATGTATATGGCTTAAAGCTAAAAAGGGAATGCATGTGAAAGAAATAAAAGACAATATAGGGAAAATAAAAGTTGTGCTCGGTTGGGCGCTACCCCAATGCCTACGTATCCCTTTTAAGGAATCAGAGCAGCCGTAGTTCGGGTGTTTTTTAGTTAAGACAACAAAAACAGTCAAGATGGCAAGACATCAAATGAAACAACAAACAAATGAGATGGTAAAACATTGACTAAATAATAACAAAGTAACATGTCAAAGATGGTGAAACATAAAATGATAAAACATCACACCTAACAATGACATTGAGAGTCAAAGTAGGATAACCAACATGTGCGATGGCGAAACATCGGCTTCAAACAAGTGTGCGATGGCGAAACATCGATAAAAGATAACAAGATATCATGGAAAAGATGGCGAAACATCAATAAACCGGATGACAAAACATCACACATAACAATGATATTGAGAATCAAAGTAGGATAACAAACATGTGCGATGGAGAAACATCAGCTTCAAACAAATGTGCAATGGCGAAACATCGGCTAAAAGATAACAAGGTATCATGGCAAAGATGGCGAAACATCAATAAATCAGATGACAAAACAACACACCTAACAATGATATTGAGAATCAAAGTAGGATAACAAACATGTGCGATGGCGAGACATCGACTTCAAACAAGTGTGCGATGGCAAAACATCGGCTAAAAGATAACAAGGTATCATGGAAAAGATGGCAAAACATCAATAAATCGGATGACAAAACAGCACACCTAACAATGATATTGAGAATCAAAGTAGGATAGCAAACATGTGTGATGGTGAAACATCGGCTTCAAACAAGTATGTGATGGCGAAACATCGGTAAACCAGGTTTAAAAACAAAGCCGAGAGGCGCATAAACAAATAAGATTGATTTGTATTTTTTACCTTGAAGTAGGGTTTGAGTTTATTAGAGGTGTTTTATGATTTGCCAAGAAAACAATCTTTGTTTTAAGATGAAAAATGAAAAGGAAGGAAAAAAACAACTAAGGGAAAGTAACCTAGCACTATCCCTAGTGTTATCATACAATGATTGACCCTAAGGTTGAGGATAAAGGAAATTCCTACCCTATGCTAGCATACATGGGTTCCTACCTTAATCTACATGTGAAAGGAAGCTTAACAAAACTATCCTATAGGGAACAGGAAATGAGAGCGAAATTGTGATCTCAATTTCTAAATTGAGTAACTCATCGATCAACAATTAAAGAAGAAAAACAATAAACATCCTATAGGGAACATGCACTGAGAGCGAAGTCGTGATCTCAATTTCTAAATTGAGTGACTCATTGATCAACAATTAAAAAAGAAAAGAAATAAACATCCTATAGGGAACATGCACTGAGAGCGAAGTCGTGATCTCAATTTCTAAATTGAGTGACTCATCGATCAACAATCAAAGAGACAAACACAAACACAACACATGTATCAAACAAAATAGAGGGCCTCCTGACATATATCAGCAACAGAGGTCCCATCATGCAACATAGAACTATACAATGAAGATAGAAGAAAGGAAATAGTGCAATACCAAACGGATAACTATCCGTAGCAACTGAACAAGAATAAAAGAAACCCAGAGAACTTCAAGCAAGCTGGCATCAACAGACAAATCAAGTCAGAAATTACGCCATCAGGATGTAAGTATTGAGATTTTCAGATATGAACAGATCCCATGGGCAATGTATATATCCTGTATAGACTATCAAATATGCCAAGCACAAGAGTAGTGCCAATATAATAAATTGTGTTAAATAAATAAAGTGAAACACAGTAGCCTCAAGTCAAAAATGGAAAACCTTTCTCAAAGTACCTCGCACATTCAACAGCCAAGTTAGTATTCCCATAAATTGAATGATGACTCACATAAGGGATGGATGATGACACCATAATGAAGTGAGAAAACATGATAGCAACTATCAAAACATTAGATATGATAGACAAAAAGAAACAGGCATATGCACAATTTGGTTAAAAGCTAGAGGAATGTTGCTCCTTTCTATCACCATATTGAATTGACAATTGAATATCAATCAAGGATCATGGGAGCTTGATAAGAATACAATAAAAGACCATGAAAGTCAGTAGCAACCACAATTCAAACATACTCAAATACTTCATCACAGCTCACAAGCATAATAGAAGAATCCCACACAATGCATCAAAGACTTAGACCTCAAGCTAACCATGGAAGAAAGTCAAACAAGGACAAAATTAGAGAGCTTGTAACAATCAAAGATTTGAAGTAAAGCTTCCAAAATATGATTAGGACATGATCAAAAGGTTTAAGTGTTAATTCTATAACGTGCTACATAAGTGCATTCAAAATGCCTCACAAATTCAACAAGGATAAAAGAAAGAAGCCAAACTTTATTCATGATTAAAACTGACTTAAGTAATAGGGATCAATTACTCTCAATTCTTCATGAGACTATCATTGAAGTGTCATTTCCCTTCATGTTATCATTGGCCATCTAATGACCTCAAACTCAAATTGAAAACTCAAGTTTCAAAGTGAAGATCAACAAGAAAGCAAAAAAAAACATAAAACATGCATCAAAAGGTTCAATCATTCAAACACCGGGAATTAAGTGAAATGACTTGAGTTTATGTGGATAAACAGAACCAACATGATCATTAGGTGCCCAATTACAGGCCTCACTCAAGTTAATTGGCCATCAAGAAAATTGCAACAAGATATGCAACATTAATTGGGTATCTTCACTTCAAAAATACATCAAAAGTAGAAACAAGGATCAAGAATTCACACAAAAAATTTCTTAGCATCTTTGAAGTGTGTAGAAGTCAGAAAGCAAGTCTTAAGTTCATGAATAGTTGAGGAGGGGATCAAATGAGGCCCAAAGTTCAAAACTAGTTGGCCAAACTATCAAACTAGACAAGTTTTCAAAATAATTTATGGAAAAATATCAAACCAATTCAAGTAATCCAAGAAAAATCATATTTAAATCTTCAACCCATCTATGAATTATAATCAAGACCTAAATTCCATTGAAAATCTAGGGCATAATGGTTTTTGAAATTGAAACTTGCAATGTAAGCTACAAAACCCTAATTGTTTGAATTTTAATCTTAAATATTAATTAGGTAAGATCAAAATTCAAAAAATTCAAACCAAGATCATGCAAATCCCAAGGAAACCCTAAATGTCAGAATACATATTTTTTCACATTTTTAGGATTAAAGAAAAGTCAAAAATAAAATCAAATTTCAAACCATTAATCAATTAAACGAATAATCACATCTCAAAATAAAATTCTAATCAAAAATCAGGAAAAAAAATCCAACCAAAATTATATTTGAATATTAGAATTAAAAACACATATCCCTAATTTTTTGTGGAATTTTTGGATTAAAGGAAATATTAAAATGTGAAACAAAAAAAATCAAATAAAACTCCCAAATTAATCTTCTAATCAAAAATAGGAAAAATACCAAACAAATTTCAGAATCAAATTCTAAATAATTTTAAGAGTTCAAAACATTTTTTGTGGAATTTTTAGATCAAAGAAATATTAAAACAAAAATAAACATTAAACAAATAATTAAATAATAACACAAATTATTAAACCAATCAAAACATTTTCAAAAATTATTTAAAAAATGCACAAGGTCAGAAATATTATTTTTAGGTTTCCTGAGTTTTTTCATAATTTTTCAACCATTTTTGAACAAGAAATAAAATCATGAAAATCAGGTTATGAAACAAAATTCAAATAGATTAAAAAACCAAATCAGCCAACCAGAGGAGGTCACGCCATCATCTTCAACCTCTGGCTAGGGCAAAAACGCGCGCAAGATCAGATCCATCACCTCATGTTCTAATCAACATAACATGCTCAATTCTACACCTTTTTTCGTGAAATTTTGTGCAAAGCAAAGCTAGAAACGACAACTACATTATGTTATTCGAATCACATCAAATAATTAACCATAGATCAAGAACGGATCTCATGAAAATGACAAAAACTCACTGAGCAGAAAATTTCAGATGCATCTTACATACACATCTCATCAAATCAAAAGTTCTAAAGCTATAGAAACACTTAATGAACCTCAAACAACATGATTACGAGCTCAAATCACACAATGCACGGCTAGAAATCAAGATCCAAAGTTAAGAATTCTAACCTTTGAGGCAAAAACGAATCTACTGTCTCCTTCACTACAGTTGCAAACCAAGCCTCGATCTACAATCCTTATCACTTGGAGAAGAGAATGCAAGAAGAAATAATCAAAACACACAAGTAAATTGAGAAAATCAAAGAAATTTGAAGAACAAGTGGCTATGGAGTTTTTTTAACTCAGGGATGAAATGAAGCACCAATGAGGCTCAACGAAGTCTGCCTCTCAATATATAGAGCATGAAGAGGAGGGTAGGATAGGATTTTCACACTGAAAACTGTTAGAAAGAATGAATTCCCCTTTTTGCAAAAGTGAAGTGTGCACATGAAGCACTAATATCCCTCGTGCATTCTCCATCCTTTCATGTGCATTTCAGTTCTTTTTATCTCAGGAATAGGTTAACAAAAGATCAAGGCTTAATTCCTTGTATTAACCAAGTGTTGGTGATTAGGCATTTTCATGCCACTTTTTGCAAAACCACTTTTTGCAAAACCACGGATTACCCTTAGTACATTGCAAATGAGCCATGGGCCAAGTTTGAAATGAAACAAAGGGCCACAAATCAGGTTATCAAGAATTTGCAAATTGCTTGCTTGGTCAAAATTCAATGAAATGCCTCAAAATTCCAAAGCTCTTAACTTGCTCGTATTTTTTAATTTGGAAACAAATAAGTACAATTTGGAAAGGTATTGAAAATATCTACAATCCCTTAGTTTTGAGTTTTTGCAATTGAATCCATTAAGGGCCTCAAAATTTGACATGAAATTCACTAAATTTGGAAAATGACCTATAATTTTAACTTGAGGCATGAACTTTCAAAGACCAAAACTCTTGACTCTTTGCCAATTTGGACATAAGAACAAAATTAGATTAAATATCACCCTCTTAGATTTCCAAGCATACTTCATTTTCATTTTTTTGATCAAAGGTGAATAAAAAATGAATTTTTGAAGTTAAGTCCTCATTTTCCAAAATTAGAAACTTTTAGGGTTTCTTCATGAACAAGTTTCAACCCAAACCTCAATCTTTTTTATCCAATGATCAAAATGGACTTGAAATATGAAAAGTTCATCCTTGAATTGATGGTTTACCAAAAGTTCACTTGTTCAACCTTGACTTTGACTGATTGTGACCAAAAGTACCATTTTGCCCCTTTGAATCAATTGATCCACTTCCCTTCAAAATTGATGACCAAAACTTCAAACATATGATCTTCCAAATATATAGAGGCCATGTAAAAAGTTTCACTTCAAAATTCTCAAGAAATCTTGATGAAATCCCAAACCCTAGTTTTGGTTAACACCTTAGGAGACTGATGAATCATCTTCAAAACTTCCAATCCTTTGGATATCTTGACCAATTTCTTGTACAAAGACTTTTCAAATACCAATGAGATGTTGTAGCTTCCAAATCAAGATTTGTACATTGATCAATAACCTTGATCAAACAAAACCCTAATTTTGATTGGTGAATCAAAAGAGTGATTCTTCTTATAATCAATCACAAACTTCAATCCTCTGATGATCCAAAGAGATGGATAAAATATCTTGAGATATGCAATAACTTTTGAGCTTGAAAGATCTAGAGGTCTAGATGATAAGTTTCTACTTGAACAACTTGTCAATGCATTTAACCTTCAAAGCTTGAGGAAGACTTGATAACCAAAGTACTTTGATCCCATCACAATGCATGAATGCAATGCAATATGATATTCATGATGAAACATAAGCCTAAATCAAGAGGGTAAATTTTTGGGTGCAACAGATAGCCTTTTGTGTAATATAATGAATGTTATATTCAGATAAAAGCATCTGCCATCGAGCCAGTCTGCTCGTAAGTGCTGGATTTTCAAAGATACACTTTATCGGGTCCATCTTTGATATTAGAAAAGTCGTGTATGTCAGTATATACTGCCTCAGACGTTGAGCTTCCCAAGCAATTGCGCAAAAAGTTTTTTCAAGCAAAGAATACCAGGATTCACAATCGGTAAACTTTTTACTCATATAGTAAATGGTGTTCTCTTTACGTCTTGTTTCGTCCTGTTGTCCAAGCACACAACCCATAGATCCTTCCAGCACCGTCAAGTACATGATAAGTGGCCTCCCAGGAACTGGAGGAATAAGGATTGGTGGCTCTTGGAGATACAGTTTGATCTTTTCATAGGCTTCCTAGAAATTATCATCCCATTGGACATCTTGATTCTTGCGCAGCAATTTAAAGATGGGTTCACAAGTAGCTGTGAGATGAGAGATAAACCTGGCTATGTAGTTGAATCTCCCAAGGAACCCTCTTACTTCTTTTTCATTTTTGGGTGCCGACATATTCTGTATTGCTTTTACTTTGTCGGGATCTATTTCAATTCCTCGCTGACTCACGATAAAACCAAGTAGTTTGCCATATTTCACCCCGAAGGTACACCTATTTGGATTAAGCCTTAGCCTAAACTTTTACAGACGTGCAAACAACTTTTGCAGATGGACAAAATGTTCCTCCTCGGTTTGTGATTTTGCAATCATATCGTCAACATATACTTCAATCTCCTTATGAATCATATCATGAAAGAGCGTCACCATGGCATGTTGATATGTTGCACCAGCATTTTTGAGACCAAAAGGCACGACTTTATAACAGTAAGTACCCCATGGAGTAGTGAATGTCGTCTTCGTCATGTCTTCTGGGGCCATCTTTATCTGATTGTACCCCTAAAAACCATCCATGAAGGAGAAAACTGACGACTGGGCCGTATTATCAACCAATACATCGATGTGAGGTAATGGGAAGTCATCCTTTGAGCTTGCTTTATTCAAATCCCGATATTCCACACACATGCGCACCTTCCCATCTTTCTTGGGGACGGGTACAATGTTGGAAATCCAATCCGAGTATTCATATACCAACAAGAAGCCTGCATTCAACTGCTTTTTAACCTCTTCTTTGATCTTGAGAGACATATTTGGACGAGTTCTCCGTGGCTTTTTCTTCACCGAAGGACATTCTGGCTTGAGTGGTAAATGGTTCATGAGTATATTTGTATCCAAACTAGGAATGTCTTCATACGACCAAGTAAAGATATCAGAGTACTCTCTAAGAAGCTCAATCAACCCCTGCTTTACATCATCTTGCAAAGCGGCCCCTATCTTGACCTCTCTTTTCACTGTGTCGGTTCCAAGGTTAATAATATCAATGGCTTCTAGATGAGGCATGATCATTTTCTATTCTTGTCTCAACAGTCTGGCCATTTCCTCTAGAATTTCACAATCTTCCCTACTATCTTCATCGGCTTGGTCATTCGGATTTCCAAGGATATTGGTGCAAGGAACTGTAACATCATCATTTTTAATGGAATTCGAGGCAGGCCTGCATGATTGATGAATCATGCCCTTTTTAGAATATGGATGAAAATTGAAAAATGGTTAAAGAGTTAGAAGGAAAAGCATTGCCATTTTTTTTATTTTACGAAAATAAGAAAAGACAGAGAGTAAAAGATGTATGCAAAAATGCCATTTTATTCAATTTTAAACAAACATAGAAACATGAGGGGGCCCTTTTCACAAGCTGTCAACATGCTTCGGGCAAAAACATGTGACTTATTTAAAATAAGAACATTACATGTCAAAGAAAACGACTTCAGGAATATCAGTAGAAGTCCAATTGTCGAGCTCTTGATCAGGTGCAATCTGGTAGATGTACTGAGCCATATCTGCACCGTCTTCATCATCACCATCCACTACATGTATTTGTCCTTGAACACTTGGACCAACACTAACAAACACTTCTGAAAGCGGGGGAACCTGTTTTCCTTTGAGCATAGTTGGACCCGTACTAACATGATCTGAAAAAGGGGAACCGAACCCAAGCCCAGACTTGTCCTGCTTTTCGTGCACCTCAACCACTTTTCCCCAGTCTTCATTGGGAATCCCATACTCCACAATGGCTTTGGTATCCCTCAAGGAAACCATTGGAACTCCGGACTTCTTTGTAGTTTCTAGTATGGTGGGGACTTTGTCAACAGAAATGATTTCCAAGGCTTGGAAAGGGGTTTCATGTACTTCTAGGTCCACTTCGACATAACGGAAGGAAGTAACATTGTTGATCATGACATCTTCCTCTCCGTAAACTAAGATGACCTTATCTTGGATGATGAATTTCAAACGTTGGTGCCGAGTTGAGGTTATAGCTCCTGCCATATGTATCCACGGGCGCCCCAATAGGCAAGTATAAGACAGACGAATATCCATGACATAGAATGACAGGTAGAAGACATGGGGACCAATCTCGATGGGTAGGTAAACTTTCCCTTCTTCAGATCTTCTTGATCCATCAAAAGCTTTGACTGCTAGTGTGTTAGGTCTCAACATAACCCCATCCAAGTTCAGCTTGAACAGAGTATGTTTAGGCATCACATTCAAAGAAGACCGAGTGTCTACCAGGACTCGAGACATCACAGTGTCTAAACATCTGATGTAAATATGCAGTGCTTTATTGTGAGCTCGGCCCCCAGGAGGAAGCTCGTCGTCACTGAAACCTAGACAGTTCCCTGTAGAAATATTTGTAATAACTCCTTTAAATTGGGCCACATAAATTTCAGGATTCACATGAGAACCATGCAGAATTCTCATCAAGGTTGTTCGATGTGCTTCAGAGTACAGAAGGAGGGATAAGATGGATATCTTTGCAGACGTTTGATTCAGCTGGTCAACCACCTTGAAATCACTCTTCTTGATCACCCTGATTAACTACTCTACTTGTTGTTCAAAAGACATCCCGGGAGGATCTTTGACTACTTGTTTCCCCTTATCTTTCACATGAACCTCTTAAATAACTTCTTCGGGAGGTGACGGAGTAGGAGCAAAGACATTCCCACTTCGGGTTATTCTGCTAGTTCCGGCAATGTTGGTAATGTCCTTATTTTCAATCGGAGGACAGATGAATTTCTTTCCACCGATGTGAACAACATTGTATTCCTATGGCACTACTCTGTTATCAGTTATCGGAGCGGGTACTGGATTTGGAATTGTCAATACTCGGGTTGGGAGGGGAGCAACCGGATTCTGATCTGGCGCAGGGAGCGCTAGAATTTGTATAACCAATGTAACCCTTGAAGTGTTCCTTTGAACATTGGCCAGATAATACGGAATCTCTAGAATAGAAACATCACCTTCAAGGATGACTTTCTCAACTCTAACAACCCCTTCATCCATCAATCTCTAAATGGAATTTTTCAAATCATCACACTCGTCCAGATTGGATGAGCATTTCAAACAAAAGTCATGAAGCGCTTGTAGAACTTCCTGCTGCAAAATATGTTCTCTCAAAACTTCCATTGACATCTGAACTTCATCAACTTGAGTCATTAAGTCATGGCCATCATCGAACCCGATTGCATTAGCAGTAGCCCTATGATGGGGAGGCATAGGATTGTTCAGAACATTAGGGCCTATAGGAGTGAAGCTTAACTCCTTGGCATCCAAAAGAGATTTCACCTTGTACTTTAAAGCTTTACGATTTTCGATCGAGTGGCCAGGGGCGCTTGAATGAAACTCACAACATGCATTAACATCATAACCCCTTGGAAGTTCTGCCGGTGGAGGATCTAACTCTCGAAGTTATACCAAATGACCAGCTAGCAATTGTGGAAGAAATTAAGCATACGACATCGGGATTGGATCAAACTTCCTCACGGGATACCTTTGCAGCCTTTGTTGACCCCTCTGTCGAGATCGATGACATCATGGTGGTCATCCACAATCATCCGTGGGTTCTCTTTAGGAATTCCCCCATTTTCGTTCCTGGGTCCACCATTCTCGGACGTAGAGGCACTGTCAACCAGCTTACTAACACTCAGTCTGAGTTCTTCTTGCCCTTGGATGACGGCATGAAGAGTTTCCATGAGCTGATTCATTCGGCCGCCCATGGTGTCTATGTATTTATGGAGAGCGTCCTGGTTCTGCTCAATCTGCTCCATAATCCTCAACTTGTTGGCTCGAGTGTGATAAGGATGCAAGGAAGTCGTCTTGTAGATTTTGATAATAAGAGGAAAAACCATTAGATAAGAATCCCCGCCAGAAAACCTGCAATTCATGAAATGCATGATATGTATGATGTATGAAATGATTGTCCATTCTTGTTTTTCACAGCTTAATCAATGTCAGCAATAATCGAGCAACATGATAATAAGAACGGCCACATAATGAAAGTTGTAAGAGTACAAGATAAGCGATTTGGTCCAACAAGCCTGGCGGTATATGAGATAACAATATAATAATCAGTTTGAAGGTGGGCTACCATTCTTCCTTCATCTCAATCTCACATCACTAAGGCCCAAATAAAGTTCCTTAGCAATAGCTTCAAAGTCGGGTTCGTTCAGAACAACAACAAATATGTGCTTGTTAATTTTGAACAAGTGAGAGTATTCTTCCGGAGTTAGAATGATCTGGTAGTCCTGGAAGGTAAAACATTGTAACTCATAGTCGTAAAACTGAAATCGAGTCAAAGCACCACCATGTCTTTCGCTAAAAGGCCTATACATTAGGACAGACTAAACGGTCTTTTAAATTCTTCAAAGAAGGCCAAGAACTTGGGCGGAAAACATGAGCAGCACTGATAAGTACAATTTTATCTTTCGGTCCTCTTGAGAACATCATTGATGCTAGACGTTACTGACGGAAACCATACCTTCGTGAGGTACCCCGAAATGGACATGCACATGCCAGGTTAGTATATAGTTTCATTTTTTTGACATTTCTTTTTGAAAAATAAACATGCTATAATGTAAGTGCAAGTGATCACGGGGTTACTACTTCCATGATACTGATTTCTTCTCTACTGTCTCTGCATAGTCTGTAAGTACCGGGGTCACAGGTTTGGAACATATCTGGAAGAACCTCATGAACATCAGATTCAGAACTCAGAAAATAAATCTGAGAACCTCATAATCACTGACAGAAATCCAGAACATATTCACTAGACCCACTAATCACTGTCTGAGTATAGTCACCATCTGAACATTAGTAACCGTCTAAAAATAGTCACCTTTTGTACCTGTGATAAAAATTCCCTCCTCACTCACGGGTGAAGACTTGGTCAAGGTAAGGCAAGGGTAACTCGAAAATCACGGGCTTGCTTGAAAGTAAAATCATCGCAACACATACGTGTATGATGAAAGTACCTCCAATTGAACCTCATCCGAGTGTGGTATATGACATGACTACACTAATAGGACCACGTCCTATAGCCGTCATGCCCCCACTCTATTCCTAGTGTCCTAGTCACTCTAGCCTGGGTACTGGGCCTTTTACCTCAATAGTAACATCCCAACCCAATCAAGAAGCAGATCCAGTACAGCAGTAGTATATGGAAAACAGTAAAATGCAATGCAAACACATGCTCATTTATATACAAAATGAATAAGCCATAAAGCATAAAAATAAACACCCAAAGAGAAGAAAACAAGAGCTAGGAGCGACTTCGGGATGGACCAGCATTTGGCCGACCTGTCGCCAGCTGAAACAACCGACTGAAAATCATCAAACAACAAAGTTGCCATCGAACATATTTTATCCTATATGAATGGAAAGGTAAACATCAAGAAAACCTGAGAAGGGAGAAGTCATGGTCTTGCGACCGAGAGATAGGGTAAGGGAGTCTATTACGCGAGGGGAAGGTATTAGCACCCCACACGCCCGTAGTATTCTATTGTATCCACTCTTGTTATCTATCTTGTGGGTGTGTTTAATCTATGCTTACTATTTACTACTGCTAAAGGGAGAATGCATTCAAAAGAAAGGAGAAAAGAATGTAGGGAAAGTAAGGTTGTACTCGCTTGGGCCCTACCCCAATTCCTATGTATCCTTTTTGAGGAATCAGAGCTACCGTAGTTCGGCTAACATGTTTTGTTTGTTTGTGTTTTTTATGGACAATGTTAATTTCGCCTTCTGCCTCAGCTCGACCTTTGGAGACTTATGCATTGACACAGAAGTAAATTAATCATGTCCTTGCTTGAAAATGGTTTCGAGTTACGCCCTCGAGGCAAGATACCACATTTGATTGGTTTGTATTTTTTGTTTCGGATGATGACTAGTTGACCTCAAGAGAGAGATATTAGCCACTTTTCCACTTATCCATGAAAGGAGTCTTTGAGACGTGAACTACACCTAGGCTTGAGATGAAAGAATAATAAGATCGAGAAGAGACCCGCTTATCATCTCTCATACTGAGCAAAGACATGATTCTCATCAGTAGTTTTAAATTGTTTTGAAGTTTGAAAGGAAAAAAGAAGTTTTTGTTTTAATGCAAATGCAAAAGGGGAAGAAAAGTCAAAGGGAGACTAGCCTATTTATAAACCTAATGTTATTATGCACCATGGACCTAAAGTTGGAATTTCGAGGGAATTATACTTAATGTTTGCATGCTTGGGTTTAGAAGCCTATGCTTGGGTTTAGAAGCCTAATTTCTAATTTTAGTTCAATTCAATCGAAGACTAAATTTGAACCAAAATCTCCTAAGGAATCACGTTAAGAACATACGAGCAAATATAAACATCAATCAACAAATATCAAAATATTGCACCAAAAGCATGAAAGATAGAAAAGGGAGAATTAATAGAAAAAGACATTCAATTAAATTCTAAAAAAACTTAAAATTATAATATTTTTATTTTTTATCAAGTATTTTTTATTGCAAAAAAAATCATGAAAAGAAAGATTAAAAGGAAAAATTTTAAATAAAAAAAAACTATAGGGGGTATACGGACAGATTTGGAGTATGGACCAACAGTAGGTCTAGACACATCCCAGAAAATGTTTGGGCTTGGATCAGTTGGTTCAGGAAGAAGTTTAAAAATAAGAATCGGGCCTAAGGTAATTCAATTCAGCCCAAATCCTCACTGAGTCCACTAACCTCACCAACTTCTCCATAACTTTTCAGCAACATCTCAATATATCAATATCATTAAAACAAGATTAAAGAAAAAAAGAAGATTAAGAGTGGGAACGGTGCATTTAACATTGGCTAGGGTTAAAAATTTGTGACGTTCCGGATACTCAAACAAATTCATCCTTCTTCTCTCTCCGTTTCCTATCCAGCAATTTCCGGCGAGCAAAAGCCATCATCGCCACCATCACCCACACCAGGAAACCCAAGCCATACATCAATCTCTATGTCATCTCCTTGTATTCATATCCTCTTTCCAAATCTTTCACTAATTCCTCCAGATTTCGCTCATATCTCTCTGTATCTTAACAACAACGGAAAAAAAACTAGAAAGCTTAAAAGAGTAATTAAATAATGACGAAGGAAAATTCGGAAGCGCGATCTTAAGGATACGATTCGCAAGGCTTCACTCTACACAACTATGTCAAGAAAAAGGTGAAAGGATGAAGAAATGGAAGACATTGGAGCTTACCCACCGGAGTCCGCTCGATGCGTGTCCAAATCGACGAAGATGATGAGAAAACCAGAGTAAATCTATTCAAGGATTCAGGTACATACTTATTTTCCTTGTTTCAAACTTCGTTTTCTACTCGTTCTTCTTCTTCTTCTTCTCTGATTCTACGCCTTTTAGTGGTTAATTCTGCGTTATTTTTATCTTTGTCTTAAGTGTGACGTTGAGAAGTAGAGAGGCGTTGAATAAGGAGTGGGTGTGGTTTAAATTGAAGAAGATGGAGGTGATGTTGAAGCATTGTGATAGTGAATGATGATGTTGCGTCTACATGTTATGAAGACTGAAGAATGGTTGTTCTGATTGATACAAGTTCAGAGAATGAAGGTTGAAGATGAAGTTGATGGGAGAAGATGAAGATGGAACTCAGAGAGAGAGAGAGAGAGAGAGAGAGAGAGAGAGAGAGAGAGGAGAGAGAGAGAGAGAGAGAGAGAGAGAGAGAGAGAGAGAGAGAGAGAGAGAGAGAGAGGAGAGAGAGAGAGAGAGAGAGAGAGAGAGAGAGAGAGAGAGAGAGGAGAGAGAGAGAGGAGGGAGAGGGAGGGAGAGAGAGGAGAGAGGAGAGAGAGAGAGGAGAGAGAGAGAGAGAGAGAGAGAGAGAGAGAGAGAGAGAGAGAGAGAGAGAATTGAAGGAGAATGGTGGTGAACGATCAAGGTCCTTGAAATTTAAGGTGATGAAGAGGTTATATAGTTGATAGAGATTGAGAATCAGTTGGGGATCAATAAATCTGAGCCTTAGGATTAGAGGATTCAGTTATGAGATTAAACGGTGAGATTTCAATCAATTAGATGACAGTTAAGTAGAGCCAGAAGTTAGTTAGAATGGATTTGAGTTAGTTGTTGTTTGGAGTTTAGAGGAGCTAGGATGTTAGAGAGCTATTTCTGTTTTGACAGTTGGGCAGTTAGGAAAATGGTTAGAGGCAGTTAGGAAAAGTTTGTTAGCTGCTGAGTTTAGTTAAAGTTTAGTTAGTAGATTAGAATTCTGTTTTGAAAAATTGTCTGGAAATTCTACTATATTGTTTTTGTTATTTTTCTTTTAGGATAGTTATACTGAGCAGGAAAATTCTTGTTAACAGTTTGGATCTATTATTCAGTTAGGTTAATTTGTTGGAAGTTAATTGGTTGGAGGTTTGTTAGAGGATAGGAATTCTGTTAGGACAGTTTGCAGGGTTGTTTTAGAGGTTGGAAACTGTTAAAGAAAACAGTTAGGGGTTTAGAGTGCTAGTTTGTTAATCAGTTATAGGTTGGTTAAATTCTGTTATGGAGGTGGTTAATGAAACAACTGTTACAGTTAGTTAATTAGCTTGGACTCAGTTAGTTAGGTTGAGTGACTCAGTGGGTCAAGTTAGTTGGTGGTTAACTTCCATTTCTATTAAATTTTTTGTCGGTTTTTGTCTTTTGATAGTTAGGCTTTTGTTTTTCAGTTATGAAAGTTTTTTTTATTCTATTTTTTTTGCTTGAACTGATAATGTTGAATCGTTTTTAGAAGCTATGTTAGTTATATGCTCTTAGCTCATCTTTTCCTCTTTCTTATCCTAAATTTGATTTACCTTACTTCACGTGAATTCAGGCTTTGCTTTGCATCATGCCTAGGGCACCAATGTGACTGTATTTTCTTTTGATCTTGCAGGCTTATCAAAATGTGGATTGCTTGCTCATGACCAACTTGGTGTTACATGTTGAACAAAATAATGCATAGGTTATGTTCTGCAAGTCTACATTCGCGTATGCATCAGTAATGATTTTAAAACAATTTCAGGCATGGATTTCTTGGGGGGAAGGTGCAGATTAGCTTGGTCTCTTTCCATTTTTATTACTTTGGTGCTGCAGGTTTGGGGATGTCAGTATTTAAATGATATTTTGAACTTTGATGTATGACTTAGAACATAGGTTGCAGCTTCAATTGTAGATTGCAGGGCTGCATGTGTATGAATGATTTTTTTTTGTCTGTAATGCAGGTCAGGTGATGAGGTTAAATGAAGGAATTTGGCTGCAAGGTTGCTTGTAAGTGAAGAATAATTTGGAAGAATTGTAATAACATGGAGACAAATGGAGTTAAATCAATGAAGACTTGGAGGGATGTTGAAGGATAAGTTTTTTAGGTATTAGATCAAAATTTGTTCCATGTCAACAATAGAATTTTTTGTAATTTTCCAATGTAATGGTATTGAGGTAAATGGCAAATGTATGGAAGTGCAATGACTTCTATCCTTGTAATGAACAAAGTTTGAATAAAGTTAGATCATTTTTCTCCTAGTTTTTTTGTAATAGCTTTTTGCACTTGCAACTTTGAATGAAGTTCTGATTTTGGTGTTGACTTGTCAACCAAGTAATATGTAATAAAAGGTTTCCCTCCTTTTCAAAATTGAAATTCAATTTTCCTTCTTTAATGCCTTAATAATTCCACAAAGCCCCATGTATGTTTCCAACATTGTAACTGTGGTCGAGTACTAATGGAGAATGAGCAATTCTAAGTCAACACCTTGTGATGCGGTGGGAAGAACTGACTGTTTTTTTGGAATGCTGGTTTGCGTTTTGCATTTTTGTTTGCAAAATGTCGCGGTAAGCAAGAGTCGCCACCGACTTTTATTTTATCCAACAAGGAAAGGAAAAAAGCACAGAAAAATTCCTTTTTCGAGATATTTCTCGGGTCGGGGGGTAGATTATAGAAAGGGAAGGTGCTAGCACCCTTTTTATCCGTGGTTATCCACGGGCTCTTAGGTACTTGCTCAATTGTTTTCAAAATTGTTTTCTTTGTGCTTGTGGGTTTGAAAAAGTTTTTTGTTTGAAAACTTCGATTTAACTCTTGCTTCTATCCTCAAGAGCGTATGAAGTGTTTTTGAAAACTTTGTTCGAAAAGTGTAAGTGTGAAAAAGATTTTGTTTTTTGAAAGAGCAAGTATCTAAGAACCATCTACCTACTCGAAAAAGGAATCGTTCTATTAATGAGTAGGTAGCACCGTCGTTGGAGTTTGAGGGTTAATTCGAATGAGGGACATACGGTCACTAAAGCAATATTAGGACGCCTTAGCGGTAACCCTAATGTCTTAGATCATTTGTTTGAGGCAACAATATCCGAGGCAACCATTTTGAGGCGACTATGATCTGTTAGATAAGAGGACGACCTCTAAAACGACCTATACTCAATGACCGCGTACGAAGGCAACCAAGTGGGGTGTACCCTAAGAGTGCACATGTGTGAGTGTGTCGTTTTCAGTTATTTTTATATTTGTACATGTTAAGGGTGATCTAATTTGATTTTAAGATTAACATTCAGTCTTGTCGTGCAAACCCTATTATCAAACATCTAACAGTTATAATTTGCGGAATTAAAAGTGCGAAATTTAAATTACAAGGCGTCGGGTATTTACATCGCCAAAGACAAACCCTTTGAAAAATAAAATAAAGCGATAAAAATAATTAAATGTCCTATTAACTATTACAATCCGGAAGCAGGTACATTATTGGATAAAAAGGTAAATCGCGGCGCAAAATTAAATTGGACGCATGATTAGGGTTTTGACCCTTTTGGTTAAAGAAAATATCTTTTTTGGTTTTTTTGTTGTTTTTATTTAAGGAAAAGAAATAAATCCTAAATTAATTACTAAATTAAATTAAATTAATTAATTAATAAAAATAAATTATTTTTTGGAGTTTTTGATTATTTAGGAAAGAAATTATAATAATTAAATTAATGGTTAAAAACTAATTAAGTCTAATTAATTTTAATTATTTTTTCAAAAGGAATTAAAGTTCTCTAATTAAAACCTAATTAATTAATAAATTTATTAAGAAAAATAAAAGATTAAAATTTGATTTGAAATAAAAAAAAACATTTTTTGGTGATTTTATTTAATAAAAGAGGAATTTTGTGATTGGTTAGTAAATTAAATAAAAATAATAAAACAATTAAAATAAAAAAATAAAAAAAAATAAGTGAAAGAGAGAGTTTGGGCCTGAATTATGGGGGTGCTGGTAGCAATTTTGTGGCCCAATATTGCTGGCCTTGTTGACTTTCCAGGATCCAGTATGCACGCTTGGACTTGGCCTATGGTGGACCTCCAATCATGGGCCACCAGATCTGGCTTTTGGCCATCTGGCATTGGGATGGATGAAGGCGCATGGTAAGCTGCACGATTGAGCAAGCATATGAATATCTGAAAAACAATGAGAAAATGCAAAGTGTTGGAGGCAGGGATTAAACCCCTGACCTCCAGCGTTGAAAACCTTTGGAGCTGACATGGAAACCGCTGGGGCATGTTTGATTTTTGTTATAAGAATACAAAATATATATATTATATAAAAAATAAAATCATTGCCAGAACATAAAACGCGCGTGTAACATTTGAATCCACCAATGGGCAGGGGACACCTCATCGTCCCTGTCCTGAAACCTGTAAAAGAATACCTGTGGATTTGAATCCGCAGCTAAAAACGCAGGCCTATCAAAAAATCTTCTCTAGGTTATATAAATCCATTCCAAGAACATGGTTTGACTCGTCCTGGCTTCCTGATCAAAACCATGCCCTTCTTGTGGATCAATTGTTCCTGAAAATAGAAAACCCTAAAAACCAAACGAAGAACCCTAGCTATGGTGGTTCTTCATTTAGGCAAGATAAATGCAACTGAATAATACCAATCGATTGCAAATGTCTTGTAGATTCAAAATATGGCATTAGTTCATGAAAAAGATGCTTAATTTTAGAATTACAAAATCAAGAACAGGGGTGGTTATCGCGTGACTTACAGTGTGTTTGGAAGTTTGAAAATGCTTGCTCTGGATCCAGGTAGCTTGTATGAATGGTCAGGAAGCGATTGGGACAAGTCTTGGCCTCTGAAAATGCCTCTAACCTGGATTTCGACTTCTCACTTTTTTGTGATTTTTTCACTTTTTGTTCTGCCTCTCTCTGCACTTTCCAACCCTGATTTCGTATCCCTTGGCTTGCTTATGTAATATGTTTTGTATTAGGGTAAGAATCATGGACTGAATCCCTTCATATCAATGCACATGAATGTGATTTGATCTCCATTATTAGACCTTTCCAAATTTGATTCCATTCAATCTTTTTGCACATGATTTGCTTTGGTACGAGTTTGGAATATGCTAGCTGTCTATTGAAGCCTATAATCAATAAAAAAATCTTTGGTTATCAATTTTTTTGATTTTATGTGATTTAATTTGATTTAAAATGAATAAATTCAAATAAAAAAAATAAATAATAAAAATGATATATGGACACATGGATGAAGCTAGGGCACGTGGACAATGATGCTGTAGTTGTTTAGTTATTGGCTTGCATTTTTGGTAAAACCCATGTGTATGTGTGAATGTCATGACTGATGTCATAACATTCTAGTTTAGTTTGTACTGATTCATTAGGTACCTTTGCAGAAAAATATTGTCATACAGGTACTGATGTTTATAAGTGTGTGTGATCGGTGGATCTGGAACTGACTGTTTAACGCTGGTTCGCGAAATGTCGCGGAAGCAAGAGTCGCCACCGTCTTTTATTTTCTCCAATAGGAAAGGACAAAAGCACAGAAAAATTCCTTAAAGAGATTGCTCTCGGTTCGGGAGGTAGATTATAGAAAGGGAAGGTGTTAGCACCCTTTCTATCCATGGTTATCCATGGGCTCTTAGATACTTGCTCATTGTGTTTTCAAAATTTGTTTGTTTGCTTTTCAATGTGGGTTTTAAAAGTTTCTTTGAAAAATTTCAGTTCGACTCGTACGTCAGAGTGTTTGAAAAATTTGCTTTGAAAGCTTTTGAAAAGTGTTGGTGTGAAAAGTCTCTTTGAATTTGTTTTGAGATTTAGAGCAAGTATCTAGAGTCGTCTACCTACCCTAAGGAATTCGTCTGGGTAAATGTCCTTTAAAGTAGTGCCATCCCACCATTGAGAGGTAGGTAGCACCACCGTTGGAGGTGTTCGGGTCAATTCGATTTTTAGGGACATGGTGATCACCAGAGCAATGGGAAGACACCTTAGAAGCTACCCTCATGCCAGGTTCCCGGATCATGAGGACTTACTAAGACGTTTTCTACTCGACGACCACCTTTCGAGGCAAGGCAACAGTGAGGCGTACCCTAGGGGTGGTGTGTGCGAATTGTGTGTCATGTTTCAGTTTATTTGTCTTGTCATGTTTGTCGTGTTCTACGCTTGATTTTAACTCGTCCATTCATTCTTGCATGCATATTTAACAGTTATAAAATTGCGGAAAAAAGAAATCTACGACTATTACAAAGGCGCGGGTCCACATCGCCAAAATTAAACCGGACCCGATTTAGCGGAAAATAAATAAAGCGGTAAAATAAAGTGCGAAAAATTTAAATTACAATGCTTTGGGACAATTACAGAATTATAATTAAACGACATAAGATAAATGCGCAAATTAAATAATTAAAACGAAACTAGGGCGTTGGACCCTTTTGCAAACAATTAAAATTAATGAGAATTAAAGATTAAATGATTAAATGTTTTTTCTGATATTTTTGTATTTTTTTAGATTTAATAAGGAAAAGAAATTTATTAAAATTTAATTTAAAAGACAAACCCTAATTCTAGTATTTTTTTATTTATTATGAAAGATTTAAATTAAACCTAAATTAAACTCTAAATTAATTTATGTACAGTTTAAATAAGAAAATAAATAAATAAATAATATTATTCTGAAAAAAGGAAAAATTAAAAGAGAAATCAAAAAAAGATATTAAACCTAAATTCTATTTTTGGTGTTTTTTATTAAAAAAGGATTAAAACTATAACCTAATTAACTAAATATTGACATATATTAATTTCTTGATGAAAATAATTAAAATTAAAAATTATATTTTTATTTGGACATTTTTTATTTTTATGATGTTTTTTTGTATTTTTTGTAAAAAGGATGTTTAATTAAATCAGAAAATAAATAAACAAATAAACAATTAAAAATAATAAAAGGTAAAAGAAAATTTAGAAAAGAGAGAACCAGGGGGGGGTTTCTGTCCCATTATGGAGGTGTTGATGTGAAAAGCCTGGCCCAATAAGCTGGACGTTGGTTGACTTTTTGAATCCCATACAACGCGTTGGACTATGGTACATGATGCTCTTCCAATCTTTGCCCTTAACTTGATCTCATGGGACGCGTGGCTGCCTAATGGTGAGAGAATATGGTGTACATCACAATGAGCGCTGCATAGGAAATTGGTTTGAAAAACAATATGGAATTTTTGCCAGACCTGGGACTTGAACCCAGGTCTTTGAGGTCATATGCCTAACACGTTACCACTGAACCAAGCGCATTTCATTTAATATATAATAATACGCAAATATAATAAATGAAACATAATGCTAATTGGTAAAAGACGCGCGAATTTCAAAAGGACCAATGGCTGATGGACACGCACTCGTCTTCTTCCCCACCCTGTAAAACAAAACAAAAGGGCAACGGTTTTTACAGTGTTGCGTTAGGGGGGATTCAAGAAAATAGCGAATAGCTTTCCTTGATCCATAAATCCATCGCGAGGTATGTGTCTTGTTCAGAAGAACACGCTGAGTGCAATGGTCATGATCTCAAGTCCCAATTGTTCCTTGGGTGAGAAACCCCAAATCAAGAACCCTGCAACCCTAAATATCGTTCATGGCCAAATCGCATGTATTGCTCAAAAATGAAATCAATTAGTATGGTTAGCTTTAGAACATCATGAGAAACAAGAATTCATAAACGAAATATGCAAAAGATGTATGATTCGTGCTATGCGATTTCAGAAAATTCACTTTGCAGTTTGAGTTCTAACCAACGATTCTTTGTGCTTTAGTTGATGTTAATGATTGAGAAAGGTCCAAGGATGTCTCAGGAGGCTAATGGAATCAAGATTGAAGCTTGAATCGACCTAAAACCTTGATTTCAGTATTTGAGTTTTATGAGAATTTTTCAATATGCAAAAGCTTGTTTATGCGCAGCTTGCAGTCTTCTTGGCATTAGGTCTTGTTCTTGTATATGTAAGGAACGATTTAGGTCAAAAACATTGAACAAAATCCATGGCCATAATGATTTCACATATTTGATTTCACAAGATCTTTTTCAAATCTTTTTCTCATGGTTTTTGGTTCAATCATGCTCAAATCTTATCAAAACTTGCCATAATCAATCAAGCACGAAATATTGAGGTTAAACATGCATGAAAAGATTTTTTAGGTTAAGTTTGATATTTTTCATATATTAAAATCATTTAAATGAATATAAATTAATATTAATTCAAATAAATAATTAAAAAATATGAGAATACTTCCCTTTGGGCCTAGTGGTCGTGCATAGGCTTGGCATGAAGAAACTTGGAAGAAAAATGGGCCCATTTGCATTTTTAGGCCTTTTGCATCATTGTTGACTTTCAAAAATTTCCAAAAATTTCCCAACTTCCACAAGGCATAACTTGATCAATTTTTAAGCTTTTCACATGTTCTTGGACATTTTGGAAAGGTCTTTGAGTCCTTTAACCAATGCCTTTGGTCCCATGTCATTTTGATTTACCAATCTCAAGTTATGGCCTTTGACCTAAAGTCCCTTTTTGTTGACTTTTGAAAATGACCTATAATGTTGAAATTGATAACTTTTTGTGAGAGCATTTCTTGGACTTGGAATATGAAGATGAGTTGTAGGAAATGTCTTTCTCTTCAAAATGAGCTTTGGATGGAATTTTTCTGATAATCCATGTGAAAGTTATGCCCTGGTCAATTTCAGTTGACTTTTTCAGCTGTCCAAATATAGCAACTTTTGTATCTTTGATGATTTCTGAGCCAAATTTTGAGAATCATGATCAAGCATTGATCAAATGATGTTTGTGGCTTCAAAATGATATATTGACCAAAAATTTGAACTTTTGACTGTCAAATGACCATTTTGCCCCTACAGTTGACTGTAGTGCAATCTAGGGTTTTGACTGTGCAATTTTGAGCTGAATGCCTTGAAACTTGACATGAGGATATTTGACCATCTTTGTAGGCATATGAGACTTGATTGGGCCTTTGAAAAGTTCATTTGCTTGACCAGAACTCAAACCCTAGTTTTGACTGTATAGGAGACAGTTGAACTGCACAACCCTGGGGGAATTTTGTGACCTTGACTTGACAATTCTTGATGAATATGGGAGGGCAAATTTTGGGGTACAACAGTGTGTATCTGAGCATTTTGCAAAATGATCACATTTTTCCTAAATCAGTAGTCAGGTTTTTCAGATGTCATAACAGATGTTAAGACATCCTGTTCTGAACTAACAGGTTTGCAGTTTGGTTAATTCTGAGTTTTTTCAGGAAAATGACTCAATCTTTCCAGAACAGAATCCTGCGTTTTCTTTGGGTTAACCTAGCTCAACCCTAACCTGGTTGATAAAGTCCTGTGACCTAGTCTTAAGGTCAAATGGAATTAACCCTATTTTTTTGTGGAAACCCTAACTGAAGATGCAGCTGCTATATATTCAACAGAGTTGCTGTTTTGAAAGGAATCCCTTTTTGGTCAGAAGATCATTTGTAAGCTGTATAGTTTTAACTATTGTAATTCAAGAAATTATCATTGTGATAAGTGACTTGGAATAGGTTTTTAATTGTAAGGGTTGTGTAGCACTCAAAGCTTTGAAGCAAGAGTGTTTGTATGTTTCTTGACTAAAGCTGTGAAGCAGAGTCAAGTTAGGTGTGTGTATCACTCAAAGCTGTGAAGCAAGAGTGGTTGTGTTGCTTGATTAAAAAGCTGTGAAGCTTAATCAAGTGTATGTTTTTGAAGAGTGTCTTCATCAATTCATTAGTCAAATTGTTTTATGTATCACTGCTGTGATTGAGGGGGAGTGAGTAG
The DNA here is from genome assembly GCA_948472305.1 of Vicia faba. Lineage (NCBI taxonomy): Eukaryota > Viridiplantae > Streptophyta > Magnoliopsida > Fabales > Fabaceae > Vicia > Vicia faba. The sequence continues at coordinate 158,097 of CATIWC010000430.1, forward strand.
GAACTCAGGTTTAAGTTGTACTTAGATTGAAATTGCATTGGGTAGGTCTTAAGTGAAGGAGATAAACTGGTTGGTTTATTCCTGAATTAACATCTCTTATAGTGGATTTCCTCCCTGGCTTGGTAGCCCCCAGAGTAGGTGTTGTTGTACACTGAACTGGGTAAACAATTGACCGTGTTCTTTACTGTTTTTGTATTTACTGTCTTATAGAAAGTCAGATACGGTGTCATAACATTGAACGTGACATTGAGTATCTGCAGCCAGAATTTCAATTGGCATCAGAGCAGGCACCCTGCCTGTATTACTGGGTGAGATCTAGGGATATCACTTTCTGGCACTATGGACAAAGAAGGAGTTTTTGGAAATAGACCACCCATTCTGGATGGAACTAATTATGACTACTGGAAACCTCATATGATTGCCTTCTTAAAATCTCTGGACAAAAAGGCTTGGAGAGCTGCTGACAAAGGATGGATCCATCCCACCATAACTGAGAAAGATGGGACAATCAGTTTGAAGCCTGAGGAAGATTGGAGTAAAGAAGAAGATGAGTTAGCCCTGGGAAATTCCAAAGCTTTAAATGCCTTGTTCAATGGAATTGATAGAAACATTTTCAGACTAGTACATCAATATGAACTGGCCAAGGAAGTTTGGGACACTCTCAAAACTACTCATGAGGGCACTTCCAAAGTGAAAATGTCAAGGCTTCAGATGTTGACTACCAAGTTTGAGAATCTAAAAATGATGGAAGATGAAACCATTCATTACTTTCACATGAACATCTTGGAGATTGCCAACACCTCAGGAGCACTGGGAGAAAAAATGGCAGAAGAAAAATTGGTGAGAAAGATTCTCAGATCCTTGCCTAAAAGATTTGCAATGAAGGTAACTGCCATAGAAGAAGCCCAGGACATCAGCAAGTTGAAAGTGGATGAACTTATTGGGTCTCTTCAGACCTTTGAGATGGGGATCACTGAAAATGGTGACAAGAAGAACAAGAGCATAGCACTTGTTTCCAACACTGATGTTGAAGAAAATATTTCAGAAGCTATAGCCATGCTTGGAAGACAGTTCAACAAACTCATCAAAAGAATAGATCCAAAGTCAAGGTCTAATGTTCATAACATTCCCTCTGACATTGACAGTTCCAGCTGAAGACCAAGGTCAGAAGAGAAGGGAAATCAAGGCATAGGAATTCAATGCCATGGTTGTGAAGGATATGGGCATATTCGAGCTGAATGTCCTACCTTTCTTAAGAAACAAAAGAAAGGAATGACTGTTACTTGGTCTGACTGTGATTCAGAAAGTAATTCTGAAGAAGAATCTGCCAAACTAGTTACTGCTCTAACTGGTGTTTGTACCTCTGAAAGTGACATTAGTGATGAAGAGGTGACTTTTGAAGAATTGGCTGATACTTACAAGAAATTGTGTATCAGAAGTACTGAAGTCTGTGTGCAGAATGAGAAACAATCAAAACTCATCATAAAGCTGGAGGCGGAAAAAAGGGCAAACCTTGAAACTATAAGTCATCTAGAAGGGGAAGTTCAATTGTTGAACTCACAACTGAATCAAATGACCAAATCTGTCAAGATGCTGACTAATGGAACAGACAAATTGGAAGAGATCCTTCAGGTTGGACAAAATGTGGAAAATAAATTTGGACTAGGATTTATGGAAACAAAGAAATCTGGTACAGATAAGAAGATCAGGCCTAATAAGCAAATGTCAAAACAGATGTCTCAACACATCTCTCAACATCAGGAACAGAGACATATGAAGAAAAGGTACCAAAGATGGAGATGTCATCATTGTGGGAGATATGGCCATATAAAGCCCTTCTGCTTCAGATTGCATGGATACCCTAATCAGAACTCAGGTGTCAAACCTAAGTCTAAAAAGGTACCACATGCTCCTAAATGGAAGAAAAAGGCTACTGCCCTGATAGCCCACACTTCCATGAGGGTCTCTGCAAAGGAAGACTGGTACTTTGACAGTGGATGCTCTAGACACATGACTGGAATCAAGAACCTCCTCAATAATGTTACACCTCACACCACCAGTTTTGTGACCTTTGGAGATGGTGTTAAAGGTGAAATCAAAGAAGTTGGTGATTTGGACTGCCCTGGAGTTCCAAGTCTGAATGAAGTACTGCTGGTAAAAGGGCTGACTGCTAATCTCATTAGTATCAGTCAATTGTGTGATCTAGGATTCAAGGTAAATTTATCAAAATCTGAATGCCTTGTAATCAATGACAAACAAGAAATTGTAATGAAAGGAGTCAGATATAAAGACAACTGTTACTTGTGGGAGCCTGAGAACACTAATTTCTCCTCTGTGTGTTCCATTGCAAAAGAAGAAAAAGAGGTGAAACTGTGGCACCAAAAACTTGGCCATCTTCATCTAAGAGGAATGAAAAGGATTATCTCCATGGAGGCAGTCAGAGGGATTCCAAGACTGCAAATTGATGAAGAAAGAGTTTGTGGTGAATGTCAGGTTGGTAAGCAGACTAGGATGTCTCATCCAAAGTCAAGACATCTGACCACCTCTAAGGTTCTAGAACTTCTTCATATGGATCTTATGGGACCAATGCAAGTAGAGAGTCTTGGTGGAAAAAGATATGCCTATGTGGTTGTGGATGATTTTTCCAGATTCACCTGGATTAATTTCATCAGGGAAAAATCTGATGTATTTGAAGTTTTTAAAGAATTGTGCAAAAGAATTCAAAGAGAAAAGGAAGGGTGTATTGTCAGAATCAGAAGTGATCATGGCAAGGAATTTGAAAAAGCAAGTTTGATGATTTCTGTTCCTCAGAAGGAATTAGTCATGAATTTTCTTCTCCTATAACTCCTCAGCAAAATGGAGTTGTGGAAAGAAAAAACAGGACCATACAGGAATCTGCCAGAGCAATGTTACATGCCAAAAGACTTCCTATGTATTTTTGGGCTGAAGCTATGAATACAGCCTGCTATGTTCATAACAGGGTCACCTTGAGAAAGGGAACCTCATCCACCATATATGAACTCTGGAAAGGAAGAAAACCAACTGTGAAGTACTTCCATGTGTTTGGCAGCAAATGCTATATTCTGGCTGATCGTGAACAAAGAAGAAAACTGGACCCTAAAAGTGATGAAGGCATATTTCTAGGATACTCCTCAAACAGTAGAGCTTATAGAGTATTCAATTCCAGAACCAAAGCCATGATGGAATCAATAAATGTTATAATTGATGATTATCATGAAGAAATAGATGTTCCTTGTACTGTTGAGACATTCTTTGAGACTTCAACCCAACAGAATGATCTACCCAACTCCACCACAACAGAATCTGAATCAAAGGAAGCTAGCAAGATCCCTTCCATCAGAATTCAGAAGGATCATCCAAAAGAGCTCATCATAGGAGATCCCAACAGTGGAGTCATTACAAGATCTAGAGAAATCATCTCAAACTCTTGTTTTGTGTCCAAAATGGAACCAAGAAATGTCAAGGAAGCTTTAACTGATGAATACTGGATTGGTGCAATGCAAGATGAACTGAACCAATTCAAGCAACATGAAGTTTGGGAACTGGTTCCTAGACCTGAAGGAACTAACATCATTGGGACAAAATGGATCTTCAAGAACAAGTCAGATGCTGAAGGAGTTGTCACCAGAAATAAGGCAAGACTTGTTGCTCAAGGATACACCCAGGTTGAAGGGGTTGATTTTGATGAAACCTTTGCACCTGTAGCCAGGCTGGAATCAATCAGACTCCTATTGTCAATTGCTTGTCTTCTGAAGTTCAAGTTATTTCAGATGGATGTGAAAAGTGCCTTTCTAAATGGGTACTTAAATGAGGAAGCTTATGTGGAACAACCTAAAGGGTTTGTGGATCCAACCCACCCTGATCATATCTACAAATTGGGAAAAGCTCTATATGGCCTGAAACGAGCTCCTAGAGCATGGTATGACAGGTTAACAAAGTTTCTCTCAGACAAAGGCTACAGAAAAGGAGGCTTGGACAAAACTCTCTTTGTCAAAACTGAAGGAGGGAAGTTGATGGTTGCCCAAATATATGTTGATGACATAGTGTTTGGAGGAATGTCAGAACATATGGTTAAACACTTTGCTGACCAGATGCAGGCTGAATTTGAAATGAGTCTCATGGGAGAACTAACTTATTTTCTTGGACTACAAGTCTCACAGATGGAGGACTCAATCTTCCTATCTCAAAGCAAGTATGCTAAGAACATTGTAAAGAAGTTTGGTATGGAGAATGCCAGTCACAAAAGGACTCCTGCTCCTACTCATTTAAAGCTTTCCAAAGACTCAAGTGGGGTTAAGGTGGATCAAAGTCTGTACAGAAGCATGATAGGAAGCTTGTTGTACTTAACAGCCAGCAGACCTGATATTGCTTTTGCAGTTGGAGTCTGTGCAAGATACCAAGCTGATCCTAAAGTCAGTCATATCAATCAAGTGAAGAGAATTTTGAAGTATGTGAGTGGAACTTACAACTATGGGTTGATGTATTCTCATGGCTGTGAACCAGCTCTGACTGGCTACTGTGATGCTGATTGGGCTGGTAGTGCTGATGATAGAAAAAGCACCTCTGGAGGATGTTTCTTCTTGGGAAATAATCTGGTTTCCTGGTTCAGCAAGAAACAGAATTGTGTATCTCTTTCTACTGCTGAAGCTGAATACATTGCAGCTGGTAGTAGCTGCTCTCAAATGATCTGGATGAAACAGATGCTTACTGAGTATAATGTCACACAAGATGTTATGACATTGTACTGTGACAATCTGAGTACAATCAACATTTCCAAGAATCCCATTCAGCATAGTAGGACCAAACATATTGACATACGACATCACTTTATCAGAGACCTTGTAGAAGAGAAGACAATCAAATTGGAACATGTTGCCACTGAGCTACAGCTGGCTGACATTTTTACCAAGGCTCTTGATGCAAATCAATTTGAAAACTTGAGGGGTAAGTTGGGTATTTGCCAACATGAGGAATTGTAGCAATTAATTTTGCTTAAAACAGGGGTTAAAGGAGTTATGCTTGTTCTGATTGGGTTAAAATTATATTTTCCCATTTCCTTCAATTCTTTTAAGAAGTTGAATAGACACTCCTTTTCTTCCTTCCCCTCTCGTCTCCTCATCAAAACCCAGTCTCTCAATTAGAATTTTCTCTTCAGTTGATGTTGGTCCTCTAAGACTGTCAAAATGTCTCAAACACCATCATCATCCAATACGACTATTTCAACCTCTTCCTCTGATCAAGATTCTAGGACAATCTCTTCTTGTCTGGACTCTGAAGTCCTGGAGATCTCTTCTCGTAGAAAAGTGGGAACTAACCCCACCAAGGTCAAAGAGTTGAGAACAAGACATGTAGGAAAGTCCCAAGCTTCTGCCTCTGGTAATCCATCACATCCTTCTTCTTCAGTTCCCCCTGAAATTGCAAATAGGGAAGGGTCAGCCTATGTTAGTCAAGCAATAGCTAAAATTGTTTCAAAAATTCTGAACGAGAACCACTCAGTTCCTGGCATTTCTGTTCCGTTGAATCAAGAAAGTTCAAATGCTGAAACAAATCCAGATGTCTCTAAGGATGTTGAGACATCAGACAAAGAGAAGAATGCTGACATTGCTCACAAGAAAAGGAAGAAGCCTGAATCCTCTGAGTCTGATGACAGTTCTTAAAGGTTGGTGGAGTTGCTGTTTGGTGGAGTTGATGCTAGTCCCTGGTGGAGTTTGGAAGTGTGTTCAGTTTTTAGCTGCTGCTCTTATTGCTTTTTTCAGGATAACTGTATAATTTTTTGAACTTGTATCTTTGGCCCATTTGTGGCTAAAGAGGGGGAGAATATGTTGGTACTTACTTTAATTGACATTCCATTTTTCTGCAGTCATATTTATTCTGCTGCTATCTATCTCTGATTGCTTAGGGTCTTTAGCCAAAAATCTGCCAAAGGGGGAGTTTGTAGTTGTTTAGTTATTGGTTTGCATTTTTGGTAAAACCCAAGTGTATGTGTGAATGTCATGACTGATGTCATAACATTCTAGTTTAGTTTGTACTGATTCATTAGGTACCTTTGCAGAAAAATATTGTCATACAGGTACTGATGTTTATAAGTGTGTATCTGAGCATTTTGCAAAATGATCACATTTTTCCTAAATCAGTAGTCAGGTTTTTCAGATGTCATAACAGATGTTAAGACATCCTGTTCTGAACTAACAGGTTTGCAGTTTGGTTAATTCTGAGTTTTTTCAGGAAAATGACTCAGTCTTTCCAGAACAGAATCCTGCGTTTTCTTTGGGTTAACCTAGCTCAACCCTAACCTAGTTGATAAAGTCCTGTGACCTAGTCTTAAGGTCAAATGGAATTAACCCTAGTTTTTTGTGGAAACCCTAACTGAAGATGCAGCTGCTATATATTCAACAGAGCTGTTGTTTTGAAAGGAATCCCTTTTTGGTCAGAAGATCATTTGTAAGCTATATAGTTTTAACAATTGTAATTCAAGCAATTATCATTGTGATAAGTGACTTGGAATAGGTTTTTAATTGTAAGGGTTGTGTAGCACTCAAAGCTTTGAAGCAAGAGTGTTTGTATGTTTCTTGACTAAAGCTGTGAAGCAGAGTCAAGTTAGGTGTGTGTATCACTCAAAGCTGTGAAGCAAGAGTGGTTGTGTTGCTTGATTAAAAAGCTGTGAAGCTTAATCAAGTGTATGTTTTTTAAGAGTGTCTTCATCAATTCATTAGTCAAATTGTTTTATGTATCACTGCTGTGATTGAGGGGGAGTGAGTAGGAACTCAGGTTTAAGTTGTACTTAGATTGAAATTGCATTGGGTAGGTCTTAAGTGAAGGAGATAAACTGGTTGGTTTATTCCTGAATTAACATCTCTTATAGTGGATTTCCTCCCTGGCTTGGTAGCCCCCAGAGTAGGTGTTGTTGTACACTGAACTGGGTAAACAATTGACTGTGTTCTTTACTGTTTTTGTATTTACTGTCTTATAGAAAGTCAGATACGGTGTCATAACATTGAACGTGACATTGAGTATCTGCATCCAGAATTTCAGATGCAAACTCAAATCAAGTGGAAAAGAATGGGCCCATTTGACAAAATTTTATGTTTTGGGGATAGTTGACTTTTGGCAATTTTACAAAAATGTCCAACTTCAACAATGCATAACTTCTTCAATTTTGAACTTTTTGAGGTGTTCTTGGACTTTTTAGAAATCTTGAGATGTCCTATAACCATCCCTTTTGGTATCATCTCATTTTGATATTCCATGCTCAAGTTATAATCTTTGGAAAAAAAAGGTGTTTTTGTTTACTTTCAAAAATGACTTATAATGTCCAAATTCATAACTTCTTGTGAGTGCATTTTTTTGAGCTTGGGGTGTGAAGATGGATTGTAGGGAATTGCATACTATTCAAAATGAGATTTGTATGGGTCCTTTATCATAAAGTATTAGAAAGTTATGCTTGGTCAAAGTTGAGTTGACTTTTCCTACAAAACCCTAATTTAGCAACTTTTGAGTCTTGATGAATTTTGAGCAATCCTTGATGAATCATGATCAACCCTTGATCAAATGATGAAATATCCTTAAAAATAAGAATGTTGACAAAAAATCTTGAAGTTTGACTATTTGTAGGTCACAGTTGACTTTTGCCCTAGCACAGTCGATTTTTGGACCCTTTGAGCAATTGATTGGGCAAACTTCCTCTGCAAGGCTTGAAATTTGGCATGGATGATCTTGAGAGTATATTAGGACATTAGGAAGCACTTGAGGTCATTTGGGCTCAAGGATATTGATACAACACAAAACCCTAATTTGGGGTAGACTGCCTTAGGAGATAGCTTGTCTGATCAACTCTTAAGCTACCTTGGGCCACTTGGAGATTTTTCTTGCAATGTATTGAGAAATATGAGAGGGAAAATTTTGGGGTACAACAGCTGCCCCTGTTCGATCTTCTTAAACCTGAGGATGTAGATTGGCTCTCGTGCTTTTCGTGATCCGAATGTGGAAGAGGATTAAACACTAGAGTGCCTAGAAATTTGCACTCGCATGAAGTAGTGTCAGCCTTGTGATGTCGGGAATGGGATTACAGATACCATTCAGAGGTTGTTGGCGGGAGGATGGGCTTAAAGATGCCATCTGCAGGAGTGTCGATCGTATAAGAGATTCCTTAGCGAGAACTTACATACCTGTTGTTGTGGAAGATTCCGCTTGGGGAAGTCTGATCTTGGTTGAGATTTAGGAACCTGCCTGTACTTCAACTGAAAGAACATCTCTGCTGAGTTTTAAGAACTTGTCTGTAATTCAACTGGGGGAACTCTGTCGAGATTTAGAACCTTATCTGTAATTCAACCGATGATAATTCAGTTGAGATTTAAGAACCGGTCAGTACTTCGACTGAGGAAAATTGCCGAGATTTAGAACCATATTTGTAATTCAACCGAGGATAACTCAGTTGAGATTTAAGAACCGGTCAGTACTTAGACTAAGGGAAACATCTTCATCAAGATTTAGGACTTGTCTGTAATTCAACGGAGGATAATTCTGTTGAGATTTAAGAACTACCAGTACTTCGACGGAGGAGAATTGCCGAGATTTAGAACCTTATCTGTAATTCAACCGAGGATAATTCAGTTGAGATTTAAGAACTGGTCAGTACTTCGACTGAGGGAAACATCTTCATCGAGATTTAGGACTTGTCTGTAATTCAACGGAGGATAATTCTGTTGAGATTTAAGAACTGTCTGTACTTCGACGGAGGAACTTTTTCGAGATTTAGAACCTTATCTGTAATTCAACCGAGGATAATTCAGTTGAGATTTAAGAACCGGTCAGTACTTCGACTGAGGGAAACATCTTCATCGAGATTTAGGACTTGTCTGTAATTCAACGGAGGATAATTCTATTGAGATTTAAGAACTGTCTGTACTTCGACGGAGGAACTTTTCCGAGATTTAGAACCTTATCTGTAATTCAACCGAGGATAATTCAGTTGAGATTTAAGAACCGGTCAGTACTTCGACTAAGGGAAACATCTTCATCGAGATTTAGGACTTGTCTGTAATTTAACGAAGGATAATTTTGTTGAGATTTAAGAACTGTCTATACTTCGACGGAGGAGAATTGCCAAGATTTAGAACCTTATCTGTAATTCAACCGAGGATAATTCAGTTGAGATTTAAGAACCGGTCGGTACTTCGACTGAGGGAAACATCTTCATCGAGATTTAGGACTCGTCTGTAATTCAACGGAGGATAATTCTATTGAGATTTAAGAACTGTCTGTACTTCGACGGAGGAACTTTTCCGAGATTTAGAACCTTATCTGTAATTCAACCGAGGATAATTCAGTTGAGATTTAAGAACCGGTCAGTACTTCGACTGAGGGAAACATCTTCATCGAGATTTAGGACTTGTCTGTAATTCAACGGAGGATAATTATGTTGAGATTTAAGAACTGTCTGTACTTCGACGGAGGAACTTTGCCGAGATTTAGAACCTTATCTTTAATTCAACCGAGGATAATTCAGTTGAGATTTAAGAACCGGTCAGTACTTTGACTTGGGTAAAAGCTTCATAGCTGAGAACTTAACTGCATCTTTCCTGAAAGGTAAAGGTCAGTCGTATGCAATGCATGATATATATCAAGCAATGATATTCTCAAAATAAATGAGATTGTGTTGTATGATGCGTATATGCATGTGTCATGATGTATGGAAATGTAATGTTTTTAGTTGGGGAACATAAATCCCGGATAGCTGCTGGAGAAAAGAGTTGAATTCTTCGTTTCCGCTGGGGATGGCGAACAACGATGATTGGGAGAATAAACCTGCGAGAGAGGATAACTCCATTGGGGAATAAACTGATGAGGAGATTAACTCTGTGGGGAAGAGATGCTCTACTGAGGATTCCACCGATAAATTCCGCTGGGGATGAATTATCGTTGCTGGTGATACTGAATCCTGTTGGGGATTGAATTCCTGTTTGTGAAAGGAAAGAACTTCGCTAGGGATGATCTTTTAGTTGCGACTTCATCGGGGATAACCTTTTAGACTCTAATGGGGATAATCCTTTGAGCTCTGCTGGGGACAATCTTCCAAAGTCTACTGGGGATGATTCTCCAAACTCCACTGGGGAAGCTTTTTCAGACCGCGCTGGGAAAAATTTCAAACTCCACTGGGAATATCTTGTACTCTGCCGGGGAATATTCTTATACTCCGTTGGGGAATATTAAGACTGTCGGGGATATTAATCCTTTTCAGTTTTGATGGTAGATAAATTCTTCTTGGGGAGAATATTATCGATTCATTCACAGTTACAAGTCTCAGCTGGGGAGAGCTATCATTACTGTCTTACTCTGCAGGGAGTGAAAGTACCTTGGCCATATTCTTCAGCTGAATTTACCTTTGTACCTTGGTGGATAGAGAAACTGTAAAGCTTGGACAAATCTTATTTGCCCCTGTTTCTGATATTACCAGTAACCGTCTTTTGTTTTGCATTAAAATATTCATGAGCAGCAATTAATGTCAAATGCATATATCAAAGATGAACCTTGGACGCTTTTTGCAAAACAAAACAGATAAAGGAAAAACAGTTTGAAATTTCTCTGAAAATGAATTATATTGATTTTGAAGTTTGGCCTGTAAGTAGGTGTTTTTGTACAAGAGGCTGACGTCCTAGTAAGAGAACGCCGCGAAATAATAGAATTTACACAACTTGTGAAAAACTAAACAAAACAGCTATGTGAATAATCCCACTGGGTTCCAACTCTGCTATTGCCTTTATATCCTCGAACATCTCATCACTTTGCTACTTGGTTGAAGGTAGATCAGATTGATTAGTGTCGTCCGAGCTTGATAGTTGATACCGAATTCTGGTTGCAAGATGATCCAATGAGACATAGTGTTACGCTTTGATCCCTAATTTTTTCCTGGACCTCCCTTTCAGGTTTTCAGTCCACCGAGATACCCTTTTTTGCCCAAGCCTCCTTTTCAGGTTTTCGACTTGCCGGGTGTACAGATTTTTATTTTCATCCCTTATTTTTGCCCGAACCCTTTTGGTTCACCGGGAAGCCCTTATTTTTGCCTAGGCCAGTCGACCTAGCGGGTCTTTGATTATGCATAGTATTTTTTCACTATGTCTGCATTAATGGGGTGAGGAAGGTCGTCACCATCCATGGTGGTTAGAATCATAGCTCCTCCTGAGAAAATGTTCTTAACCACAAATGGCCCTTCGTAAGTAGGGGTCCATTTGCCCCTAGGATCACCTTGAGGTAAGATAATGCGCTTGATTACCAGGTCCCCAACTTGATACTCTTGTCGTCTAACTTTCTTGTTAAATGCCTTGATCATCCGTTTTTGATACGTCTGACCATGACAAATAGCAGTAAGTCTCTTTTCGTCGATTAAGTTCAGCTGATCAAGCCGGGTCTAAATCCAATCATCTTCGCTCAAACCTGCATCCTTCATAATCTGGAGAGAGGGTATCTGAACTTCAATGGGCAAGACAGCCTCCATGCCATATACCAAGGAATAGGGTGTTGCCCCTGTCGACGTCCGTGCTGAGGTACGGTACCCATGAAGAGAAAATGGTAACATCTTGTGCCAATCTTTGTATGTCACTGTCATCTTCTGCACAATCTTCTTGATGTTCTTATTAGCCGCTTCCACAACCCCATTCATCTTCGGCCGGTAGGGAGAAGAGTTGTGATGCTGTATCTTGAACTGCTTGCAGAGCTCGGTGATCATCTTATTGTTGAGATTTGTATCATTGTCCGTAATGATCCTGTCTGGTACACCGTATCGACAAATCAGATTATCCTGAATGAACCGTGCCGCGACGTTCTTGGTTACAGTAGCAAAGGAAGCTGCTTCAACCCACTTCGTAAAGTAATCAATAGCTACTAGGATGAAATGATGCCCGTTAGATGCCGTAGGTATGATCTCACCAATCATATCAATGCCCCACATTGCAAAAGGCCACGGAGCTGTTAAGACGTTCAGAGGTACTGGAGGTATGTGCACCTTATCAGCATAGACTTGGCACTTGTGACATGTCCGAGAATGCTGATAACAGTCGGCTTCCATAGTGGACCAATAATATCCTGCCCGAAGGATTTTCTTTGCCATGGTGTATCCACTGGAGTGAGTTCCGAAATTACCTTCATGCAACTTTTTCATGATCCTTTCTGCTTCGTTCTTATCCACACAATGTAGTAAGGTCGAATCATGGTTGTGAAGTAGTGAAAAACACAAGAAGGGGGGGTTGAATTGTAAAACTGAAAATCAATGTAATGAACAAGATATTTTTATCCTGGTTCGTTTGATCTCAAACTACTCCAGTCCACCCGTCAAGGTGATTTCGCCTCTCTCCAACGAGGTCTTAATCCACTATATTCAACTGAATATTACATACTGCTTTAACAACTGCTAAAGCCTTCTTGATGCAAACCACAACCCGGTTTGTCAAGGAAACACTTTCTTACAAAGAAGATAAATCTAAGTGTGTGAATGTTTTCTACAAAATTGTATCACAACTGTGATGTATACACAACTTAAAGCTTAGAAACTAGATTGCTAAACAATGATTGAATAAGAGAATGTGTAGTGTTCAGCAAACTGAGAGAAGGAATATTTTTGATCAGCTTTTATGCGTGTAAAGATTTGGAGAGCATTAGCCAATTCAATCTTCAAAGTCTTGTTTATATAGCACTGAGATGTTGAACGTTGGAGCAATATTCTTGATTCAATGCAAATAACAAACTTTCCTTATTGAGCAGATCTTGTCTGGAATGAGGCCGTTGGTATTAATTTGCTTCCAATGCACAGTACCGTTGCTTACTTAATGCAAGTTCTGGCTTGGCTCATTCTGACTCTGCTTAGCTGCTGATGAACTGTTGTGTTTCTTTATCAGAGTGTTGAGCGCAGTTCTGTTCATCAGACTTCAGCATATACGTGAGTTGATCTTCTGATTCTGACATTCTGATATGGCAACTTCTGATGTTGATGTCAGGAACCAAATTTCTGATGCTGATTAGATGTGATCTTGCTTATACCAATCAGAGTATCTGCAAATCAGAACGTAATAACTTAGGCAGCAGATAGTTCATACATGAATCATATAAATAATATATCTTTTCACTTTGTTATCATCAAAACTTAAACATAGGGTAGTAGATTCAAACTTTGTTCTAACAATCTCCCCCTTTTTGATGATGAAAAAAACTGAATATTTTTAATTGAAAATAACGTGAAAAGGTATCAGAGATATGTATCAGAGTAAGATGTTATCAAAGATAAGGGATAAAAGGATATCAGAGTTGAGAGATACTCCCCCTGAGTTTATTACTTCCCTTTTTGATTACAAGTGTTCTTCAGGATCAGATCTTTTTGCCTTTCTTTGAACATCAGAGTATCAGAGTCTTTGACTATCAGAAGCTTTAGATCAGCATATCAGAGCAGAGCTTCAGATCAGCGTATCAGATCTTTTCTTGTCAGAGCTTTGCTTTGGATCAGAGTATCAGAGCGGATCAGAGCTTCATAGCTTTTAGTCTTCAGAGTGTCCAGGAGCTTCCTTGTACCTGTAGACTTTAAGCAAAACAGAAAACATTTTCAAGTATAATAGAGTTAGAATGTTCGAGAATTTCTGTCTTAGTAAACCGTTATTGTTTAAAATATCATTCTTGTTCTCCCCCTTTTTGTCAGCAATCAAAAAGTGTAGGTGAGTGCTAAAACAATTAAGATCAGAAAAAACTTGTCATATTAAAAGGTTCAGAGTCAGACAAAACATATTCAAATAGTACATCAGAAAATCAAAGAAAACCTGAAAAAGACATGAATGAAAAAAAAACTAAGGTTGGGGAGGAAAGCGTGTGAACAGGTTCTCCAGCATGGCTTTGATCTGATCAGCAGTCTCATTCTGCTTGTGCACCATGCTGACAACAGTGTCAATCTTGCTATCCTGCACATCCATTCTTTCTTTCATCTTCTAGTCGTTTTCATCCATCCTCTGCTGCAGACGCATGTCATTCAGCTTCAGCTCTTCCAGAGTCTGCCTGTCCAAGGCAGCTTGAGAAACATCAGAAGCAGGAAGCTTCTGAGAGCTTTCTGCAACATCTTCTGCTTGACTTGCTTCAGCTTGAATGGTCTTGTCTTCTTCTGGTTGCACCTTTGAAGCTAGCTGTTTCTCAGACCAAGGTTCACTATCCAGAGGGAGCACAGCTTCCTGAGGCAGCAGACTGTCAACTTCCTTCAGCAGCTTGCTGAAGTTCTGTTGTGCCTGCTCATAGTTGATATCCTGCAACTTGAGGGCTTCAGCACGTACCCACAGTCTGAATTGTGACCAGAGCTGATCAGAAGCAGCTGGGTCAATCATTCTAGGACAGACTTGCTTCAAAGAAGTAATCCATTACTGCACACCTGTTTCAAAATTCATAATACCAGAGCCAACATCTGGTTGTTTTGGTTTAGGGATGGCTATTTTATGTTTCATATCAGCAAGACGGTCAAGACTGGTTAAGTCTATGAAGGTCCTGCTGGGGTTTTCGGTGGTTTGCTTGGCAGCTGTTTGTTTTGGAGATGGAGTGGGAGAATCAGAAATTATGATTGGACTGCTTGGTGTTTTGGGAGAATTGAGTGGTGTGGATTCTGGTGAGGATGGCAACTGTGCCAAGGTGATAGTTGTTCCACCTGGCAGCTGGATTGATAGAGGTGATGGTTGTGGTGAATGAGGTTCAGATGGTTGAGGAGAAGGAGTTTCAGAGTGATGAAACTCAGGTTGAGGTGATGGTGGATGAATTTCTGGTTGAGGAGAGGGAGTCGGAATTGCTGGTTGAGGAGAAGTTGTTGGAATTTCTGGTTGTTCAGGGATAAGGGGTTCTTCTGGAATTGATGAGAGAGGTTGTTGTTGTTCTGGTTCTTCAGCAGATTGTTGTTGTTCTGGTTGTGGAGGAGGGACAATTTGTGGTTCAGAGTTTGGATTGGTGGAGTGATCAGAAGTGTGTTGATCAATGTCAGACAGCACTTTGTCAATTGCTGATGTTGTTGAGATTTGTTTGGGATGTTTGGTTCTGGGTCTTCTGAGTTTTAATGCCTCAGAAGGGTCATCTTCTGGTTCAGTTTCATCTATTGTTGGGATGGGGATTGAGATTCTATGAGAGGTTGGAGGAGGAATAGATGTTGGAATAGTAGAAGAATTTAAAACAGAAGCAGCAGATAAATTACCTCTTTTCTTGGGTGTCTGCTGGGATGATCCTTCTGAAGGTACCTTCCTCTTCTTCGTCTTCTTCAGAGTCACTTCTTGTTGAGGTTGATGCAGAGCTTTGATAATCAGATTTGGATCTGTACCATCTGCCTTGCACGCATCTAAGTATCTGAGAACCACCTCTGGTTTGGATTCTATCTCAGAAAATAAAGGAAAGTCACTCAGTGGAACTCTTCTGCTGGTGATATCAGCAATAGGAGTTGCTCTGGGTTCCTTTTTGATATTCTCTATCAACTTCATTTTCTTCAAGTTCTTCGCGTTCAGAGGCTTCCCAACTGTTGGTTCAATGGTGCTTAACTCTTGAGCTTCTAACAGATGCTCTATCAGCCTATTCTCTGTCAGAATATCTGATATCAGCCTTCCAAAGGGTATCCAATCCCTCTTGGTTCTTTCTTCTTCCTTGGTTTCCTTCACACTTGTTCTGAGGTGGTTGAACAGAAGATGAGCCAAGTTGATTTTTACCTTCTGATCAATAAAGTATATCAGAAACTGCTGATCCACATTTATGTAATCAGGGGAACTGGTTGGCTTCCTATGGTTGAAGCACCCCAGAATTATCTTAGCCCAAACTTTGTGATGATCCTTCAGATCTTTGATCTTGCTGCTGGGCACCCCATGGGTGAAAATCCTTGCAGCTATCACGCCCACATCAGCACATCTCTCAGCCATATCAACACAGCGGACGCCACCGCCACTGTAACCGATTAACCTTGCTATGTGATCCTCAGTGATCACAATCTTCTTCCCCATAACAAAGGAGGTGACTAGATGCGTTGAAGCCTTCGCATGAATCCAGAATTCCTTGACTAGCATAGGGAATGTTGGTCCAACCAACCTGTCAAAATACCTTTCCTATTTCTGTGCCCTAACTTCTTCTGTTAGGTCAAAACCGTTCTCATTCAAGCTTCCAAAATCAATGATCAATTCAGATAACACTTCAAGATTCTTCACAGGAGTGAGGAGTGTTCTGAATGGCACATGATACTGTTCAGATGATGCTTTCTTCTGAGGCCCTGCAGAAGCACTGCTGGAGGTTGCCATGTTCACACTAAAAGATTTTGAGAAGAAACTGAGAAAAAGAGGTTTTGCAAGAGATGAACACAGAAAAATGCAGAGAATGCTTGAGTATTAGTGAGAAACTGTAAAGAATTAGAATGAGAGATTAATGTGTTTAAATAGAGTTTTAGAATATTTTGAAAAAATAAACGTTTTTAAGAAAGAGAAAAATCATGATTGCATTTTAAAAGCATGATTACTTTTATTAAATGCTTGCTGATTTTGGGGGATTTGAGAAAGATACTTAAAAACGGTTACCAGACATGTGTCTCAATGCACCCAATCAGCGTTTTGCCTTCTCAGAAGCGTGCATGCGTTCTGCTTCAGAGATTTGCTGATGATTGGATGACACTTGTTTGATGTAGTGATCAGCACGTCTGTCTTTGAGCTTAGACTCTCAGATCTTTAGACTTGCATCTGATACAATCTGCATGTTCTATCTTTCTGAAAGAAGATTGATCAGAAGTTCACAGTAAAACAATTACATTCTGAAGGTAAATATATGGAATTAAAACATTTTCACTCTGGGCAGACTTTCATGCTGAGATGTTTCAGAATGAAATTAAACCTATCTTCTGAAAGGGGTTTAGTAAAGATATCAGCCCATTGATGGTCTGTATCTATAAATTTTAAGTTCAAAATTCCTTTCTGAATATAGTCCCTAATGAAGTGATGTTTTATTTCTATATGCTTAGCTCTAGAATGTAAAATGGGATTCTTACTTAAGCAAATAGCAGAAGTATTATCACAGAGTATAGGAATGTTACTCTCAAAAATCTGGAAGTCTTCAAGCTGACTTTTCATCCAGAGCATTTGTGTGCTACATCCTGCTGCTGCTATGTACTCAGCTTCTGCTGTTGATAGCGCAATTGTTGATTGCCTTTTGCTGGACCAAGAGATCAGATTTTCTCCAAGAAACTGGCAGCTTCCAGAAGTACTTTTACGCTCCACTCTGTCTCCAGCAAAATCAGCATCGCATTAGCCTACTAAGCTGTAATCACTAGATTTTCTATAAAACAAACCCAGATTAGTAGTACCTTTCAGATACTTGAAAATTCGCTTAACAGCTGTTAAGTGAGATTCTCTAGGATCTGATTGGAATCTAGCACAGATACAAACACTGAATAATATGTCAGGTCTTGAAGCAGTCAGATAGAGGAGAGAACCAATCATACCTCTGTAGACTTTCTGTTCTACATTTTTGCTTACCTCTTCTTTTCCAGAATGCACGTGGGATGCATTGGAATCTTTGATGGCTTACATTCTGAGAGGTCAAATTTCTTCAGAAGATCTCTGATGTATTTGCTCTGATGAATGTAAGTTCCCTCTGGAGTTTGATTGATCTGAATTCCTAGAAAGAATTTCAGTTCCCCTATGAGGCTCATCTCAAATTCTGCCTGCATACACTTAGCAAATTTTATTCCAAGAGAAGGATTAGTAGAACCAAAAATAATATCATCAACATAAATTTGACAAACTAAGATGTCATTCTTAACTGATTTACAGAATAGAGTAGTGTCCACTTTCCCTCTGGTGAATTCATTTTCTAATAGAAAGTTACTCAGCCTTTCATACCAAGCTCTAGGAGCTTGTTTCAGACCATATAGTGACTTCTTTAGTTTGAAAACATGTTCTGGATGTTTTGTATTTTCAAAACCAGGGGTTGGTGTACATAGACTTCTTCTTCTATATAACCATTTAAGAATGCACTTTTGACATCCATCTGATACAGAGTGATGCCTCTATTAACAGCAAATGAAATTAAAAGTCTGATAGATTCTAACCTGGCGACTGGGGCAAAGGTTTCTGTATAGTCTATCCCCTCTTGCTGACTATAACCTTGTGCAACCAGTCGTGCCTTGTTTCTGATGACTTCACCTTGTTCATTTAGCTTGTTTCTGAACACCCATCTTGTTCCAATGACGTTGAATCCTTTTGGTCTGGGAACGAGATCCCATACGTCGTTTCTGGTGAATTGATTCAGCTTTTCTTGCATTGCCAGAATCCATTCATTATCCAGAAGTGCTTCTTCAATAGAAGAAGGTTCAATCAGAGACACAAGTCCCATAAGAGTTTCTTCAGAGTTTCTGAAGCTTGCTCTTGTTCTGATTGGATCTTCCTTTCTTCCTAAGATAGTCTCTTCTGGGTGATCCAAGCTGCTTCTGGGTAATCTCTTCTGAGGTTGATCAGCAGCTGTTGTAGGATTGCTAGCAGTGCTCCTTTCAGACGTTGAAGGAGTGTCTGTATTGAGAGCTTCTGATGACTTGTCTTCGAAACCTGTAAATTCAATTTCCATACCTGCAAAAACTTCATTCTGCTTTGACTTTTCAGAGTCAAGCTTATCATCAAAACGAACACTGATTGATTCTTCCACAATCTGTGTTTCTGTATTGTATACTCTGTACCCTCTTGAGCGTTCAGAGTATCCTAACATAATACACTTCTGTGCTTTAGAGTCAAACTTGTTCAAATAATTCTTTGTATTTAATATAAAGCAAGTACATCCAAATGGATGAAAATATGAAATGTTGGGCTTTCTGTTCTTCCACAATTCATATGGAGTCTATTCTGAATGTAGCACGTTGTGTTTATTGCCTCTTCCCAGAAGGTCTTAGCATCGTTTGTCTCATTGATCATGGTTCTGGCCATTTCTTGCAATGTTCTGTTCTTTCGTTCTACAACTCCATTTTGTTGGGGAGTTCTAGGACAAGAGAAATCATGCAGAATGCCTCTGTCATTAAAGAATGACTCAAAATCTTTGTTTTCAAATTCTCCACCATGATCACTTCTGACTTTAACGATTCTAAGATCCTTTTCATTCTGAACTTGGTTACAGAAGGTAACAAACACAGAGTGTGACTCGTCCTTGTGTCTTAAGAACTTTACCCATGTCCATCTGCTATAGTCATCTACGATTACTAACCCATACTTCTTGCCACTGACTGAAGCAGTTTTAACTGGTCCAAATAAGTCAATGTGCAGAAGTTCTAATGGCTTAGAGGTAGAAACAACATTTTTGGATTTAAAAGAAGGTTTTGCAAACTTGCCTTTCTGACATGCTTCACACAGAGCATCTGAATTGAACTTCAAATTAGGAAGTCCTCTGACCAGATTGAGTTTGTTAATCTGAGATATTCTTCTCATACTAACATGCCCCAATCTTCTGTGCCAGATCCACTGCTCGTTGTTAACAGACAGAAGACATTTTACATTCTGACTCTTTAGTTCAGAAAGTTTGATTTTGTAAATGTTGTTTTTCCTCTTACCATTAAACAGGATAGTCCCATCTTTCTGACTAACAGCTTTACATGATTTTTGATTAAAGATTATATCATAACTGTTATCACTTAATTGACTTATGGATAACAGATTATGCATCAATCCATCTACTAGCAGAACATTATTAATAGAGGGAAGATTTCCATTACCTACAGTTCCAGAGCCAATTATCTTTCCCCTCTGATTGCCTCCAAAGCCAACGTGGCCTCCAGGCTTAAGTTCCAGGCTTTGGAACATATGCCTTCTTCCCGTCATGTGTCGCGAGCAGCCAGAGTCCAGGTACCATGACTGGTGTTTCTGACTTGCTGCTAAAGATATCTCTTCAGTATCTGATTCTGAGTCTGATTCAGAAGCTTCACTATCTTCTGAGATGTTAGCCATGAGAGCTATGTTTGCCCTCTCATCATCTGATTCTGAGTCAGCTTCAGACGAGTCAGAGTCATCCCATGTAGCCATGAGACTTTTCTTCTTCTCTCTTCCAAACTTCTTTTTGGGCTTTTCCCTCTGAAGCTTTGGGCAGTCACTCTTATAGTGTCCTTGCTCATTGCACTCATAGCAGATGATGTCCTTGGTGTTTGGCTTTTTGCTACTAGAGGAGCCTTCAGATCTTCTGTATCCAGAGGAAGAATCTGTCCTTCTGTATCTGGAAGAAGACTCGTTCTGATCAGATCTTCTGGGATTCCTGAACTTCCTTTGTCTTTTCTTCCACGGTTGATTTACTCTTCTGGAGAGGAGGGAGAGTTCGTCTTCTTCTGATGAGGATCCATCAGATGTTTCTTCAACTGCCTGCAAAACTTTAGACTCAAATTTTTTGTTAGATTTTAATGCTAAAGGCTTACCTTGCTTCTGAGGCTCGTCAGCTTCTAGCTCTATCTCATGACTTCTGAGGGAGCTGATAAGTTCCTCCAGAGTGATTTTGTTGAGATCTTTAGCTAGCTTCAGAGCTGTAACCATTGGTCTCCACTGCTTGGGTAAACTTCTGATGATTTTCTTGACATGGTCAGCAGTAGAGTATCCTTTGTCCAGAACCTTGAGACCAGCTACCAGAATCTGGAATCTTGAGAACATTGTTTCAATGGATTCAGATTCTTCCATTTTGAACGCCTCATACTTCTGAATGAGCGCCAGAGCTTTAGTTTCTTTGACCTGAACGTTGCCCTCATACGTCATTCTGAGTGAGTCAAAAATATTCTTTGTTGTGTCTCTGTTGGAGATCTTTTCATATTCAGTATAGGAGATGGCGCTGAGGAGGATGGTTCTGGCCTTGTGGTGATTCTTGAAGTCACGCTTTTGTTGGTCAGACATTGTTTTTCTATCAATCTTCTGACCGCTAGCATTCACAGGGTGCGTGTATCCGTCTGTCACCATATCCCACAGATCAGCATCATGTGCCAGAAAGAAGCTTTCAATTCTGTCTTTCCAGTAATCAAAGTTTTCTCCATCAAAGACTGGAGGTTTGCCGCTGAATCTGTCTCTGTCCTCATTGTTGTCATTGCTGGTGTGAGAAACGTTTCCTGCCATTGTGTTTTTCTGACGCTGGATCTTGTACTGACACGGTTAAGTGTTTTAGCTCAGAACCAGGAGCTCTAATGCCAATTGAAGTAGTTAAAAACACAAGAAGGGGGGTTGAATTGTAAAACTGAAAATCAATGCAATGAACAAGATATTTTTATCCTGGTTCATTTGATCTCAAACTACTCCAGTCCACCCGTCAAGGTGATTTCGCCTCTCTCCAACGAGGTCTTAATCCACTATATTCAACTGAATATTACAGACTGCTTTAACAACTGCTAAAGCCTTCTTGATGCAAACCACAACCCGGTTTGTCAAGGAAACACTTTCTTACAAAGAAGATAAATCTAGGTGTGTGAATGTTTCTAAAAAACTGTATCACAATTGTGATGTATACACAACTTAAAGCTTAGAAACTAGATTGCTAAACAATGATTGAATAAGAGAATGTGTAGTGTTCAGAAAACTGAGAGAAGGAAGATTTTTGATCAGCTTTTATGCGTGTAAAGATTTGGAGAGCATTAGCCAATTCAATCTTCAAAGTCTTGTTTATATAGCACTGAGATGTTGAACGTTGGAGCAATATTCTTGATTCAATGCTAATAACAAACTTTCCTTATTGAGCAGATCTTGTCTGGAATGAGGCCGTTGGTATTAATTTGCTTTCAATGCATAGTACCGTTGCTTACTTAATGCAAGTTCTGGCTTGGCTCATTCTGACTCTGCTTAGCTGCTGATGAACTGTTGTGTTTCTTTATCAGAGTGTTGAGCGCAGTTCTGTTCATCAGACTTCAGCATATACGTGAGTTGATCTTCTGATTCTGACATTCTGATATGGCAACTTCTAATGCTGATGTCAGGAACCAAATTTCTGATGCTGATTAGATGTGATCTTGCTTATACCAATCAGAGTATCTGCAAATCAGAACGTAATAACTTAGGCAGCAGATAGTTCATACATGAATCATATAAATAATATATCTTTTCACTTTGTTATCATCAAAACTTAAACATAGGGTAGTAGATTCAAACTTTGTTCTAAAAGGTTGTGCTTGTAAAGGATGTCATTACTAATGAAGAACTTTTCCACGAACCTACTCAGAAACTTATTATCATTAACAAATGCACCCTCGGGGTACTCCTGAGCCTCGAGATACCTCTTTACCTCGTGAAACCAGGGTTTATCTGTTACCTCTTCAATCTCAACGTCACAGCAGTGTGCAGGTTTGTCCAACCTTTCAATGGTAATCCGGGGAGCTTCGTTGTCCCAATTGACTTTGAACATAGAAGACATCGTAGCCAGCGCGTCCGCCAACTGATTCTCCTCTCTAGGGAAGTGTTCAAAGGTTATCTCCTTGAAATATGGAAGCAACGTCAATGCATACTCCTTGTAAGGAATAAGATTTGGGTGTTTCGTATCCCACTCGCCTTTGATCTGACTGATCACGAGAGCAAAATCTCCAAAAACACTTAGAAACTTAATCCTTAGGTCGATAGCTGCTCGAAGGCCCATGATGCATGATTCATACTCCGCCATATTGTTGGTGCAGTTGAAACATAGTCGGGCGGTGAACGGAGTATGAGAGCCTTTAGGAGATATGATCACAGCATTAATGCCATTACCCAAAGCGTTTGAAGCTCCATCAAGGTACATAGACCATCGGTATCCTTCCTCAGGTCCTTCATCCGGTCCAGGTTCTTCGCAGTCAGTCACTATCATGATATTCTCATCCGGGAATTCAAAGTTCATAGACTGGTAATCATCCACTGCCTGATGTGCCAAATGGTCTACCAACACACTTCCCTTGATTGCCTTTTGGGTCGTGTACTGGATGTCATACCCAGTCAAGATCATCTGCCATCTTGCTATTCTTCCGGACAAGGCAGGCTTCTCGAAGATATACTTGATTGGATCCATCTTTGATATCAATAGAGTAATGTGAGTCAACATATATTGTCTCATCCGGCGTGCAGCCCATGCCAAAGCGCAGCAAGTTTTCTCGAGCAGTGAGTATCGGGTCTCACAGTCGGTAAACTTTTTGCTAAGGTAATAAATAGAATGCTCTTTTCGGCCAGACTCGTCATGCTGCCCCAACACGCACCCCATTGAGTTGTCGAGTACTGTCAAGTATAAGATCAAAGGTCTCCCTTCAACTGGAGGCATCAGAATAGGTGGATCTTGGAGATATTCTTTGATCCTTTCGAAAGCGGCCTGGCATTCATCGTTCCATCGTACCACTTGATCTTTCTTCAGTAGCTTGAAGATTGGATCACAAGTAGCAGTCAGGTGTGAGATGAATCGGGCAATGTAGTTCAAACGTCCCAGAAATCCTCTGACTTCTTTTTCTGTTCGGGGAGTTGGTATTTCCTGTATAGCCTTCACCTTTGCAGGATCCACTTGAATACCTTTGTCACTTACGACGAAACCCAGCAGCTTACCAGATCTCACCCCGAAGGTGCACTTGTTCGGGTTTAACCTCAGCTTGTACAACTTCAACCTGTCAAATAACTTATGATGGTGGTCAAGATGTTCTTCCTCGGTCTGGGATCTTACAACCATGTCGTCGACGTATACCTTAATCTCGTGATGAATCATGTCATGGAACAAAGCGACCATGGCACGCTGATACGTTGCCCCAGCATTCTTCAATCCAAAAGGCATGACCTTGTAGCAAAAGGTACCCCATTGAGTAACAAAGGTTGTCTTCTCCATGTCTTCAGGAGCCATTTTGATCTGATTATAACCGGAGAAACCATCCATAAAGGAAAAGACCTTATGTTGTACGGTGTTGTCAACCAGAACATTGATATGAGGTAGAGGGAAATCATCCTTGGGGCTCACCCTGTTCAGATCCCTATAGTCAACACACATTCGAACCTTACCATCCTTCTTCGGCACAGGAACCACGTTGGCCACACACTGTGGGTAACAAGTAACTGCTAGAAAACCGATGTCAAACTGTTTCATAACTTCAGCCTTGATTTTCTCAGACATCTCTTGGCGCATTTGGCGGACCTTCTGTTTTACTGGAGGATAGTCTTCCTTGGTAGGTAGGCGGTGAACCACAATATCGGTATCCAGCCCAGGCATATCTTCATAAGACCAGGCAAAGATCTCGACATAATCACGCAGCATCTGAATCAACCGTTGCTTGAAACTAGCTTCCAGATTTGCACCGATCTTGACCTCTTTTTTGTCTACCTCTGTACCCAGATTCACTGATTCCACCGGCTCTTCGTGCGGTCGTATAGCCCTCTCTTCCTGAAGTAGAAGTCTAGAGAGTTCACCAGGAACTTCGCAATCGTCTTCACCTTCGTCTTCGGCTAAGTTGATCAGACTTTCAAAGTCATAACTGGCAGTAGAAGAGTCGTTACCAGTGAGATCCAGAGTGGATGTAGACCTGTATATGTGAGTGTGTGTAAAATAGTTGTTTTGCAATATATAATAAAAGAAAAACAAGGAGCGCAAAATTTGAAATGCAAGAAACGTCCAATGCTTTTATTAATGATATAAGTAGATGACACACATAAAGCCCTTACAAATGAAGCCACGGTGCCCCGGGTAAGACACCGGGCCGTAAAGTTTAAAACAGTGTCTGTTACAAATTCAAAACAAAAGTCTCATTACTGGGTAATAAAATAAATTGGGATGAAGTCCTTTGCCGTCCAATTGCTTAGTCTGCCATCGGCAGTGGGGTATATCCGACTGTCAAACTCAGACTCTTCAACATTGTCTTCAATGGCATTCACTCCTGAATTGCTGATGAACAGGGGAGGTCTTTCTATCCGTGCACTCCGAACAGCCCTTTGAGCTTCTGCAGTGAAACCCAAACCAAACTTGTTAGTCTTATGTGCGAAATCATGGAGTTGGCCCCAATTTGCACACCCACCTTTCTCAACAATGGCCCGGGCATCCTTGAAGGAAGCCATCTTCATTGGAGGATCTTCAACGAAAGTTTCAGTTGATGCCAGCGTCTAGGGGACTTCCTCAAAATGTTGAAATGGGGTCTCAATGAACTCCCCATCCATCTCTACATATCAGAAAGAGTTGAGGTGGCTCACCATGTACTCCTCCTCTCCTCGTACCGTAACGATTTTTCCCTTGACCGGGTATTTCAGCATCTGGTGAAGCGTAGACGTTACTGCCCCAGCTTTGTGAATCCACGGGCGACCCAGCAAACAAGAATAAGATGGTTGTATGTCCATCACATAGAATGTAGATGCGAAAACTTGAGAACCAACCTTAATCGGAATATCCACCTCTCCGTGTACCATCCTCTTAGACCTGTCAAAGGCCCTGACCATAATGTTTCTCGGCTTCAGCTCCAACCCTTCACAGTCCAACCGGTCTAGAGCTTTCTTGGGTAACACATTCAGTAATGACCCAGTATCCACTAACACATGAGCAAGAGTAGTGCCCATGCATTCAATGGAGACATGCATGGCGTCATTGTGATTCTTCCCCTTAGTAGTTAAGTCGGTGTCAGAGAAACCCAACCCATTATCGGCAGTCAGACTAGCCACACAATCTTTAAACTGATCAGCTGATGTTTCTTGCGGTACGTGCGTAGTCTTCAGGAAAGAAATCAGAGCCTTGGCATGGGCCTCTGAGCATAGTAATAGAGACAACATAGATATTTTGGACGGGGTTTGCCCCAACTGCTCGACTACATTGTAGTCGCTCTTTTTGATGATCTTCAGAATTTCCTCCATCTCTTGTCTAGAGGCCTCAATAGTAATCTTCTTCGGTGCCTCCGTCTGGGTAGGCTCACTGGTGATCCCTTTGCCCCGAGTGTCAGCTGACTCGGCAACAGGGGTAAGAATTGGAACTTGAACAGGGATAGTAGCAGGTGTACTGACAGGTGTGATAACAACAGGCTTTGGAACAACTGGTGGAGAGATCTCTGGGGAGAAAAGTCTTTCGTTGCGGGTGACTTTACTAGATCCAACAATATTGCTGATGTCAGTATCAGCATCCAAATCTTGCTTAACTCCGTGATAGTATACGTCAGCCCCGTAGTGCCAAGGGACAGCTTTATTTGATGTATAGGGGATAGGCCCAGGAATGGTGATGATCAAGGGAGCGATTCTTGGAACAGATGTAATTCTAACAGGCTTTCTCGAGGAAGCCTTGGAAGAATTGTCGAAAATGGTGATTATAGCAACTTCTTCAGTAGGAACCAAAGGAACAAAAGTCTTTTCAAATAGAATTTCTTTATTATCCATCAGGCGTTGGACACCTGACTTCAAAAAATGGCAAACGTTAGGTAGTACGGCACACATACGGCAATCTTTGTCACAGCCCGGAAATAAACCGGCCAACAGAAGGTTCTTCTTCACAGTCATCAATGGGGTAACAATGTCTTTCACAGAAACCACAAACGAGTCTTCATCTACAGCATTTACTCCATGCTTGGGCATAGGAGCAGTCACAACATTAGGTCTTTCAGGTTCTTCAAATTCAATCTCCTTCGCATCAATCAAGCCATGTACTTTGTTCTTCAAGACCCAGCAGTTATTTGTATCATGCCCCGGGCTATCAGAGTGAAAAGCACAGCGGGCATTCGGATCGTACATGGGTGATGTTGTATTGGGAGTCTTCAGGGCCTTCTTCGAAATCACCAAGTTGGTTTTCAATAACTGTGGCAGAATCTGAGATAAAGTCATGTTAAGCTGAGTGAATTGTCTTCGCGGCTTCTCGGCCTTTGGTTGATTGTTGCGCTGAGGTGCAACAGCAGGTCTTGATATAACCACCACATTAACAGCTTGGCGGCGTTCAGGTCTATTATGGCTTTTTGAACTGTAAATAGCACTGGACTCCTTCTTAAAAGGCTTCTTTTCGGTACTTGATGAAGCACCCTTCTGTATTTTACCAAATTTGATACCGGCTTCAATCCTTTCCCCGGTCATAATCAGCTCTGTAAACCAGGACGATGAACTTCTAATCGGATGGTTGAAATATGGACCAGACAAGGTCCCCAAAAACATATCCACTAGCTCCCTATCAACCAAGGGAGGTTGCACTCTTCCAGTAAGGTCCCTCCACTTCTGAGCGTACTTTGAAACCTTCGCCCGTACCCATAGACATACCCTGGAGTTGGGTACGCATGGGGGCGAGGTCGGCATTATATTGGTACTGCTTGTAGAAAGCAGCAGCCAAATCTTCCCAATTACGGATACTAGCTCCTTCCAGCTGGTAAAACCATTCAAGCTGAGTCCCTGAGAGACTGTGTTGAAAGAAGTGGATCCAGAGGTTCTTGTCAGCGGTGTATTGCTGAATCTTCCTAACATACGAACGGAGGTGCAGTTTTGGGCAAGAAAACTCATCGTATTTAGCAAATATCGATGCTTTAAACTTGTGGGGAATTACCACCCCAGATGACAGACCCAAATCACCAAAGTCCAGACCATGCACTTTCTGAACTTCCATCGCGCTCAAATGATCCTCCAGTTTCTTGTATCTATCCTCGGTCGGAGGATACTGGTCTTCGTCGAAGTCAGTCTCGTTGTCTGAAACCACAGGGCTAAGAGCCCTCCTTTCTTCCTGATTATCTCCCCCTCCAGATGAGTGGGTCAAATCAACCTCTTCTCACAAATCGTTTCCAAATCTGCGACCCATATTAAATAGGACCGTCTTCTTCTTTTTCTTCTTCTTCTCTTTCAAGATAAGGGTCTTCAGATCTTGCTGACCCTTAGCCAAACTCATGAACAATTCTTGGAACTGGGCATTTTGAGCCTGCAGAGCCTTGATTGCTTGTTCAGTCGATGTTTCAGAAGACATGATGCTGAAATAAACAGCAAAGAAGATGAGAAAAACCTGTAAGGGTGCCTATTATGAGGTGCGTGGGAATGATATGCGCATGATATGATTTCAAAGACTTTAGGGATTCAAATTCGTAAACCATAATGAAACACACTTTTATTAGATAAACTTGAAATTCAATTGTTCAACAAATGCCTTTAAGGCGTTACAAGAAAGAAAAGCTAAAAAAGTAAAGCAAAACTAGAAATAATCAAAAAGACAATCAGTGCTCCCATGGTCGTTTCTTGTCGGTGCGGACATAGTCATTGAGGATCCGCTCGTTCTCCAATTGCCTTGTCAACTTTTGAATCTTCTGCTCTTGCTCGTGATACTTTTCTCTGTAAGTATCCCGCTCTTCTCTCAGCTGCATCCAAGATCTCTTTAATGCCCCAATGTCAGTAGGCATGTATGGATGGAAGATGGTAGGAGGAACCCCTTCTTCATCAACAACCTCAACAATTATAGGCAAGACGGCTTCATATGGCATTCCCAGCTTTTGGGCGCGGATTCGAACCCATCAGAGATATGGCTCCATCGGAAGAGAAGTCTTTACACCCAGCTCGTGCGGATCAGACCTGTGTACTCTATCCCAAGCTCTTATGAATTTGCGGCTTTGCTCGTCACTATCCCCTTGAAAATCAAAGACAATGCTCTTGGACATTTTGGAAAGGTCTTTGAGTCCTCTAACCAATGTCTTTGGTCCCATGTCATTTTGATTTAACAATCTCAAGTTATGGCCTTTGACTTAAAGTCCCTTTTTGTTGACTTTTGAAAATGACCTATAATGTTGAAATTGATAACTTTTTGTGAGAGCATTTCTTGGACTTGAAGTATGAAGAGGAGTTATAGGAAATGTCTTTCTCTTCAAAATGAGCTTTGGATGGAATTTTTCTGATAATCCATGTGGAAGTTATGCCTTGGTCAAGTTACAGTTGACTTTTTCAATTGTCCAAATATGGAAACTTTTGCATCTTGAGACTTTTTGAGCCAAACTTTGAGAATCATGATCAATAATTGATCAAATGATGTTTATGGCTTCAAAATGAGATGTTGACCAAAAATTTGGACTTTTGACTGTCAAATGACCATTTTGCCCCTGCAGTTGACTGTAGTGCAATTAGGGTTTTTGACTGTGCAATTTTGTGCTGTAAGTCTTGAAACTTGGTATGAGGATGCTTGACCATGTTTATAGGCATGTGGGACTTGATTGGACCCTTGGAAACTTCATTTTCTTTGTCAGAACCAAAACCCTAATCTTTGACTGTTAGGAGGTCCTTGAACTGTGCAACCATTGGGGAATTTTGAAGCATGCTCTTTGCAATTCTTGAAGAATATGGGAGGGCAAATTTTGGGGTACAACAGTTGCCCCTGTTCAATCTT
Source organism: Vicia faba (assembly GCA_948472305.1). Lineage (NCBI taxonomy): Eukaryota > Viridiplantae > Streptophyta > Magnoliopsida > Fabales > Fabaceae > Vicia > Vicia faba. Next base: position 187,383 of record CATIWC010000430.1, read on the forward strand.
CTTAGACCTGAGGATGCAGATTGGCTGACGTGCCTTTCGTAATCCGAAGGTGGAAGATGATTGAACACTAGAGTGCCCAGAAATTTGCGCTCACATAGTAGTGTGATGTGGGGAATGGGCTTATAGATGCCATTTGGAGATTGATGGATAGGATGATGGGCTTATAGATGCCATGCTGAGAGATGATGGATGGTGGATGGGCTTATAGATGCCACCTGGGTGTCGATCGCGTAAGAGATTCCTTAGCGAGAACTTGCGTACCTGCAAAAAAGAAAAATGATTACCTGACCTGTTACGGGAGCTGGTCTTCAAATTCTTTGTGTAGATGTGTCCTGACTGGTTACAGGAGCTGGATCTGGATCTTCAAAAGGTGATGAATGAACCAGGGATGGTTACTACCTCAACAGGAACACTGAGAGAACCTCGGATGATTACTACCTCCGCAGTAACGGGGAGAGAACCATAGGCGACTTCAACCTCAACAGTAATCATTGAGAGAATTTTGGGCGACTTCAACCTCAACAGTAATCATTGAGAGAATCTTGGATATCTTCTACTTCAACAGTAACGCTGAGAGAATCTTGGGGAGATTACTACCTCCGCAGTAACGGGGAGAGAACCACAGGCGACTACAACCTCAACAGTATCATTGAGAGAATCTTGGATAACTTCAACCTCAACAGCAATCGTTGAGAGAATCTTGGGGTGATTACTACCTCCGCAGTATCGGGGAGAGAACCACAGGCGACTACAACCTTAACAGCAATCATTGAGAGAATCTTGGACGTCTTCTACTGAGTCTTTATCAGGAAAATCTGTTTGGGGTCGATTTAACTGGACTAGAGAAGGCCTTTGACTGGATAAGAAACAGAAAATCTTAGGGTCGATTAACTGAACCGGTCTAGGTCTTGAGATGTCTTCAACTGGATAAGAAGCAGGGAGATCTTAGGGTCGATCTGACTGAACCAGAGAAGGCCTTGTACTGGATAAGAAACAGAAAAGTCTTAGGGTCGACTTAACTGAACCGGTCTAGGTCTTGAAATGTCTTCAACTGGGTAAGAAACAGGGAGATCTTAGGGTCGATCTGACTGAACCAGAGAAGGCCTTTGACTGGATAAGAAACAGAGAAATCTTTGGAGTCGATTTAACTGAACCAGACTAGGTCTTGAAATATAGTTGAAAATTTAACTGGATCTTTCCTGAAAGGTAAAGGTCAGTCATATGCAATGCATGATATGGATCAAGCAATGGTGTTCTCAACATAAATGAGATTTGTAAGATATGATGCGTATATGCATGCTATAATGATGTATGTGGTGTTTATGAATATATGTTTGTCGTCTAGGAAAGTAAATCCTTGACGGGTGCCGGGAAGTCACATCCTGGGCTGATGTTGGAGAACAGCTTTTGCTTCCGCTGGGGATGATAGTTGCAAGAATACCGGTAGGAGAAGATGACTCCGTTGGGGAATAAACTTGGTGAATAGATTACTCTGCGGGGAGAAAAGTACTCTAACGATCTTGCTGGGAAGCAATACTCTGTAGGGAGAGAGGTACTTTGCTGGGGTATTAATGGTAACTTCGCTGGGGATACCATTGTTGTGTTGGAAGTACTAATAGACTTCGCTGGGGATAAGGAGACTGTGCCGAGGACGATCTTTCCGTCGCTTTTGGCTGAGGATAACCCAGTTATATCCCGGTATGGAAATAACTCTTTGAATAAAGCCGGGCGACGCGTTCGTGCTCTGCGGGGGTAAGCTTCCAGAACCTACTGGGGATAAGCTTACACTTGGGGAGATGAATTCCAACTTTCTTGGGGAAGCTGGATTGGATTCTCCCGGGGAAGTCTTGAATTGTATTGGTTATGTTCTTCAATGGAACCTACCTTGATACCTTGGAGGACAGAAGAATCAGATTGCTTAGACAACTCTTTATTGCCCCCGTTTCTAAGGTGGGGGAGGAAGACCTGTGAGGTGCTGATAGTTGTTGATGGACAAACCTTCTTCTGGTAGGCAGGTGACAAGATGACAAGACATAGTCGTACGCTTTGATCCCTAACTTTTGCCTGGACCTCCCTTTCGGGTTTTCAGTCCACCGGGATACCCATTTTTGCCCAAGCCGCCTTTTCAGGTTTTCGACTTGCCGGGTGTGCAGATCTTTTTCATTTCATCCCTTATTTTTGCCCGAACCCTTTTGGTTCGCCGGGAAACCCTAATTTTTGCCTAGGTATGTCAACCTAGCGGGTCTTTGATCGTGCGTAGTATTTTTTTGACTATGTCCACGCTCTCAGGATGTAGGGAGTTGCCCCTGTTATGAGTGTTTTGTCATGCCGCCAGAAGGTGTTTGATCAGGCAAGATTCGCTGTTGGAGTGCCCCAAGTGACTCAGGTGGAGATTTTCCCCAGGCTATTTGGCCTTTGAGAGATTCTCCGAATCTTGATTGGATTGCCCCAGATGATTGGACCATGATCATGTCATGCCCCTTGATTGGAAGTGCTTCTGTTCATTAGGCATTCGTCGTGCGAATTTCTATGCTGTTCAAACAAAAGGTCATATGCAAACAAAGTTATGTTAAAAATGCAAAGCTCATGTCTGTCTTGAAGATTTTGAAAATGCATTCTTTTCATAAAACAAGTGATTGTTTATAAAATGTGATGTCAACTCCGTATTTACCGTAGGCCTTGAGGAGTCAGGATACCTTTCGTAACAGTATGCTTTCGAACTAACCCATGCTTCAGCTAGGACTTTTAAGGGTTATAACATGGCCTGGTTCATGGTTTAAGAAACAAAAGATAAAGGCTCAAATTATTTGTACCCACCCGCTCTTCGTGATGTTCTTCGAACCTAAACTCAGTTGATCATACGTTAGACCTTGTTTGAGTCTTTGCTCTGATTTTCTGGTGATGATTCGGATGTTGATAACTTATTTTGAATAGGCAGTCATTCCTTTTTGTTGAGGGTTTGTAGAACCTCTTTTTTCCTTGATTTTATTATCCATATTTTTTTTGCCTGAACTGTTCTTTTGTGATTACAGTCAGCGGGATGCCCCAGTTTTGTAAGTCTCCTTCATAGGTTTTGACTTAATGGGTTTTTAATTTGAGAAGTAATGACTGCCTTTCTTTATTGAATATTCGGAACCATCACTGTCTTTCTTTGTTTTGTAAGGACCTCTTTGGTGCCATTTGTTGCGTACTTAGATCAACTGAGAGACTACCCTGCCCCGGGTTATGATTAAGGGTTTTAAATTTCGAAAAGAAAAACTCCTACTTCTTTGGCTCAAAGGGGTTGACGAGGGATTATCTTCCTTATAACTCCAGTGTTTGGGAATTGAAACAATGCCTATACCTCATCAGCGGGGTCTGTTCAAAAGCATACTGTAATGATTGCGGTATCGTTTTCGTCATCCTCCCTCAAGAGGCTTAGAATTATTAGTCAAGAGTTGATCATCAGAAAAAATATGAAAATAATTTGCATATAGTGAATACGAATATATTGTTTCAGAACAGACATATGCGATGCATTAATGAAATAACAACGTTTAATCATGAGTAAATGTTTGAACAGAAGAAAAATCACAACTTAACAATCCTAATGCACAAAAGTCTTTTCATCTCAGGGTTTGTTATTTCAAATGATGAGCCTTGGAGGGATGGTAGAAAAATTCAGCCTGACCATCTTGTGTGAACTCCAATGCCCCTTCATCAATCAGGTCCTGGATCTTGTTCTTCAGAGCCCAACACTCATTTGTATCATGTCCTGGACAGGCAGAATGGTAGGCACACCTTTTATTGGGATCATAAGTAGGATGTGCTGTGTTGGGATTCTGGGGATGAGCCCTTAATGTGATCAAATTCAATCTCAACAGGCATTGTAAAGCTTGAAACAGCGACATGTTGAGCGGGGTGAATTGCCTCCTGGACTTGTCTGGTTGAAGCCGGTGAGGTTGATGCTGAATTTGTGACACTGGAGCCATTTGAGGAGTTCTCCCCTTATCTCCTTGTCTCAAAGGTGATTGAACGACGACTGGCTTTTTACCCTTAGACATTTGCCCCAGTTGGTTACCCTGAAGCAGTTGGTTGACGAGAACCCCGAGCTCATCTTGTCTTTGAGCTAACCCTTGAATGGCAGTCACCTGCCCCAGCATCTGGACCTTCAATGCACCCACCTCAGCTTGTAGGTGTTTTAGCCTTTCATCCTCAGCACTGTTCCTGACAAGGGTCCCCATGAGAAGTGTCCTTAGCTCCTCCTGCCCCTTGGATAGATTCAGGAGGATTTCCCTGAACCGAGTCTCTTGAGCAAGAAGGTCCTGGTTATCTTGTGGGGAAGCCATTGCTGAAATAAACAGCGAGAAAGGTAAGTGACCTGCAACAAGGATACCTGTTATGCAATGATGTGTATGATATGCATGTAATGTTTTCAAGGACCTCGCGGGATAAACAAGAAAATTTGTTAGAATTCGGGTCCGGTAGCTTGATTGAAGGAACCCTATGTTGCTGAGAATCCTTCTTCAAGGGTCAAGGCTCACCATATCCAGTGGGTCATAGCCCTGACTTTAGTCATCATGTCTAGTTCTGGTTTCCAAACAACCTTGGTTAGGGGAACCTTCTCCAGGAGTCAAAGCTCACCATATCAAGTGGGTCATAGCCCCAGACAACCTTGGCTAGAGGGAAATAAATCCTCTTTGCCCCTTGCTGGGATAGTTGATTCACCATGACCTGCATCACAAGCCCTTGAGATCCTTGAAATGGGTTAGGATGTATGCAATGGTATGATGTTATGTTATGCATGGGGTAATGTAAGTAACCCTGTTATGAGTCCCAATTAAGGACTGCAAACCAAAACCTGCAAGAAACTTAGTAAACCCTGTTATGAGTCCCAATTAAGGACTATGAATGAAACCTGCAAGTAGTTCATGTGTCAGATAACAAGCATGCAAGTAGTCAAGTTGGAAGGCACACAAGTCACACAAGACAAGCCCTTAGAGTTTAGGCCAGCATGGGGTCCGGTTATTACCCTCTCGAAGTTGGTGGGCTCAACCTGTCCTATTAGAAGTAACCGGGTTCTAAGGGTCCCAATATCACGGGATTGCTTTCATTGTTCATCGTTTCGATTTAGCCACTGAACTGGCGACCGAAATATTCCAGGAAAGCAACCCTCAATTGAGTGTAGTATCGAGTATCAACCAATCTCGGACTGCACCAAAGTCAGTTATCTCACTACCCTAAAGAGGCCAAGATAGTTCAATTAAGGTTCCTAAGGTATGTTGATGCTTCACGACACCACGCGGAGGCCCCGTACTCTCCTTGACTGAACTCAAGGGTTACCGGTACACACCAAAGTGCCACATCAACGTAGCAGATTGTTTCAACCATGTCGGTATACCCCGCACAGTTCCCTCACAGCCTTGTTGCTACTTTCTAAGAAGGTATACCCCAGATCCGGGTTAGGATCTATAGAACTCCCGAGACAGTCCCACAATAATAAAGCAAGCAAGTCAATACAATTGAAAACACAGTTATGAACTAACCCTAAGGTACACCTCACTTTAAGTTTAAGTCCCCAGCAGAGTCGCCAGTTCTGTGATCGGTGGATCTGGAACTGACTGTTTAACGTTGGTTCGCGAAATGTCGCGGAAGCAAGAGTCGCCACTGTCTTTTATTTTCTCCAAATGGAAAGGACAAAAGCACAGAAAAATTCCTTAAAGAGATTGCTCTCGGTTCGGGAGGTAGGTTATAGAAAGGGAAGGTGTTAGCACCCTTTCTATCCATGGTTATCCATGGGCTCTTAGATACTTGCTCATTTGTGTTTTCAAAATGGTTTGTTTGCTTTTCAACTGTGGGTTAAAAAAGTTTCTTTGGAAAATTTTCAGTTCGACTCTTGTATTAGTCCTCAAGAGTGTTTGAAAAAATTGCTTTCGAAAGCTTTTGAAAATGTGTCGGTGTGAAAAGTATTTTTGAATTTGTTTTGAAATTAGAGCAAGTATCTAGAGTCGTCTACCTACCCTAAGGAATTCGTCTGTGTAGGTGTCCTTTAAAGTAGTGCCATCCCACCATTGAGAGGTAGGTAGCACCACCGTTGGAGGTGTTTGGGTCAATTCGAGGTTCGGGACATGGTGATCACCAGAGCAATGGGAAGACACCTTAGAAGCTACCCTCATGCCAGGTTCCCGGATCATGAGGACTTACTAAGACATCCTCTACTCGACGATCACCTTTCGAGGCAAGGCAACAGTGAGGCGTACCCTAGGGGTGGTGTGTGATTTGTGTGTCATGTTCATTTACATTTATCTTGTTCATGTCAAAGTGATCTATGCTTATTTTTAATTTAGGCCATACATTCTTTCATGCAATTATAATTTAAAAGTGCGGAAATTTAAATGCGGAAAGTAAAATCCTACGCTATTACAAGGCGCGGGTCTATACATCGCCAAATTACAAAGACCCGTTTGATAAAAAATGCGGAAAATAAATAAATTCCTAATTACTATTACATGTCTTGAGCAGTTACATAATATTCGAAAAGAAAATAAATAACGTGTGAAAGAATTAAAAATAGAACGTTCGAGGGCGTTGGACCCTTTTGAAATTAAATTGAATTAAAAGTTGATTAATTATTTAATTAAGAAAAGAAAGGAAATGTTTTTTATGTTTTTTGGTATTTAACGAAATAAGAAAAGAATTAAAATTAGAAGGAAACCCTAGTTCTAAATATTTTTAATTATTAAAGAAAATATTAAAGTTAACCTAATTTACTAGTTAATTAATTTATTTACATGTTTATTTATAAAATTAATGATAATTAATAATAATGATAAATAATGATGATTAATAATTTATTTAAGAAAAAGATGAAAATGTCAAAAAAAACTTAATTCTAGATACTTTTTACTTATTAAGAAAAAGATTAAAGTTTAAAAACCTAAATTAAACTAAGTTAATTATTAGAGTTTATTTACAAAAAATAGGTTAGTGATGAAATTAATAATAATTAAATATATTTGTATTTTTGATTTTTCTGTTTTTATTATAGAAAATTATTTTATGGTGAAAAAAACAATTAAAACAATTAAAAAAGAATTAGAAAAGAAAAGAAAATAAAATTAGAAAGGATGCAAACCAAGGGGGGTTTCAGGCCCAAGGGGAGGTTTTTTTTGCAGTATTCTGGCCCATTAGACAAAAAGCCTTGTTTGACTTTCTGGCATCACGTGCGTGTTCATTGACTCCTGAGTACCGTGGTCTGCATTCTTTGGCCATTGGATTGAGTTTCATGGCCATTTGGGTTCTGGCCTCAACGTTCCTTAATCTTCTCAGGATGTCTGTCTCGCCATGTATTGGTGTCATGCATAAGTTGTTCTACTTTAGCCATTTGGCTTTTGGCTTTTGGCTTTTGGCCATTTGTGTTTTGGCCTCAACGTTCCTTAATGAACCTGCATGTTGAATCTCATGAACACATTAAATAAAATCATAAAATGCAAATAAAGCCAATATATGAAGAAATTTAATGTTTAGGCACAATATGGCATGTATGAATGATTATACCCTTTTGATCATAGAGATCAAATCAATCTTACCCTTACTGGAAAATTAGTGACCTGAATGCTTTTATGCCCTTTGGATCATGGAGATCAAGCCAGCCTTATCCTTACTGAAGAAGTAGTGAGGTGTTGGTTTGTAACTGTGATGGCTTGTTTGTAGTGAGAGAGGGATTTGTAATAAGGATTTCAAGGTTTTAAGATTCTTGAAAGAATTTGATATTCTAACAGTGTTGTGGCAAGGTTTTTTCTCTCTTTTCCTCCTCTCCGGTTTGTGTGAAAAGAAGGTGATTATATAATGGAAATTAGGGTAAAGAAAATGGGCTTTGAATGTGCAATTGGGCCTCCAATGTTCACTTGAGTTCGTCACTTTCCAGGCTAAATCGCAGGGACTTAAGTGCAATTTTTGAAGTTGAAATGTGAAAACAAAATGTAGCTGATATCGAGAACTAACTCTTGTCCGAAAATCGACTCAATCGGATAAACGGTGAATTAGTTATGAATTTTTGAAGTTTCAGCTCAGACAAACTTATTTTGGGCTCCAGTGTCGACTCTGACACGTTCTTCAATAAAAAACTGGTATTGATCGGAGCATAATCCGATCTCGACTTTTGAAGCAAAGTTGTAGATCTATGAGTCAATGACCTTGTGTAAATATATGAGCCCAATCCGATAAAAATTGACCGAGTTATGAATTTTCGAAGTTTCGGCCCAGATGAAATAATATTCAGCATTCAGGATTTTCAGCGTGTCACGCACTCTGAGCAAAAAACGAAGGCCTTTTGAATACCGTTTTAACTCAATACCTTCTGTGAAAATGTAGCCAACTCAATTTGTGAAATTTTGGCGCCGGAACCAGCTCGATACGATGAAAATTGTCCAAGTTATGATTTTCTGAACATGACGCAAATAAACTTCTGTCACAAATTTTTTGTGCGAAAGTACTTGATAAATTCGCATTTTTGAAGACCTTCTGATCGTAATTGGCTTCCAGCCGTGAGAGATGAAAACGTAGATAATGTCAAGACGGAATTTTGGCCACCGGAACGGGTTCAAAACGAGTCACGATCTTCAAGTTATGAATTTTTTAGCGCGTAAAAACTGCACTTTCAGCACACTTTTTCACCATATTTCTTCAAGAAAACTCGCACATTCGGATACCTTCTTTAAAGAATTGACTCTTGAGCCGAACCTGAATTTGAGAATACATTATCAGAGATATCTTGGTGAAATAACACCTGAATATGACGCGCCGGGTTGGACTTGTGAATTTTTCTTGAAATGTTTTGAGAAATATGGGAGGGCAAATTTTGGGGCACAACAGTTGCCCCTGTTCAATCTTCTTAGACCTGAGGATGTAGATTGGCTGGCGTGCCTTTCGTAATCCGAAGGTGGAAGATGATTGAACACTAGAGTGCCCAGAAATTTGCGCTCACATGTTAGCAGTGTGATGGTGGGAATGGGCTTATAGATGCCATTTGGGAGATTGATGGATAGGATGATGGGCTTATAGATGCCATGCTAAGAGATGATGGATGAGTGGATGGGCTTATAGATGCCATATGGATGTCGATCGCGTAAGAGATTCCTTAGCGAGGGCTTGCGTACCTGAAAAAGAAAATGATTACCCGGCCTGTTACAGGAGCTGGTCTTCAAACTCTTTGTATAGATGCGCCCTGACTGGTTACACGAATTGAATCTGGAGCTCTAAAAAGGTGATGAATGAACCAGGGATGGTTACTACCTCAACGGGATGGTGAGAGAACCCTGGACGATTACTACCTCAACCGGAACGCTGAGAGAACCTTGGACGATTACTACCTCAACAGTAACGCTGAGAGAATCTTGGGCGACTTCAACCTCAACAGTAACGCTGAGAGAATCTTGGGCGACTTCAACCTCAACAGTAACGATGAGAGAATCATAGGTGACTTCAACCTCAACAGTAACGCTGAGAGAATCTTGGGTGACTTCAACCTCAACAGTAACGCTGAGAGAATCTTGGGCGACTTCAACCTCAACAGTAACGATGAGAGAATCATAGGAGACTTCAACCTCAACAGTAACGCTGAGAGAATCTTGGGCGACTTCAACCTCAACAGTAACGCTGAGAGAATCTTGGGCGACTTCAACCTCAACAGTAACGCTGAGAGAATCTTGGGCGACTTCAACCTCAACAGTAACGCTGAGAGAATCTTGGATAACTTTGACTTCAACAGTAACGCTGAGCGAATCTGGGGATGATTACTACCTCCACAGTAACGGGGAGAGAACCATAGGCGACTTCAACCTCAACAGTAATCATTGAGAAAATCTTGGATAACTTCTACTTCAACAGTAACGTTGAGAGAATCTTGGGGCGATTACTACCTCCGCAGTAACGGGGAGAGAACCACAGGCGACTACAACCTCAACAGTATCATTGAGAGAATCTTGGATATCTTCTACTGAGTCTTTATCAGGAAAATCTGTTAGGGGTCGATTTGGCTGGACTAGAGAAGGCCTTGGACTGGATAAGAAACAGAAAATCTTAGGGTCGATTAACTGAACCGGTCTAGGTCTTGAAATGTCTTCAACTGGATAAGAAACAGGGAGATCTTAGGGTCGATCTGACTGAACCAGAGAAGGCATTTGACTGGATAAGAAATAGAGAAATCTTTGGAGTCGATTTAACTGAACCGGTCTAGGTCTTGAATATAGCTGAGAACTTAACTGAATTCTTCCTGAAAGGTAAAGGTCAGTCATATGTAATGCATGATATGGATCAAGCAATGATGTTCTCAACATAAATGAGATTTGTAAGATATGATGCGTATATGCATGCTATAATGTATGGAAGTGCGATGTTTATGAATGTATGTTTGTCGTCTAGGAAAGTAAATCCTTGACGGGTGCCGGGAAGTCATATCCTGGGCTGATGTTGAAGAATAGATCTTCGTTTTCGCTGGGGAGTGATGGTTGCAAGAATACCGGCGGGAGAAGATAACTCCGTTGGGGAATAAACTTTGGCAGCAGAGTCGCCAGTTCTGTGATCGGTGGATCTGGAACTGACTGTTTAACGCTGGTTCGCGAAATGTCGCGGAAGCAAGAGTCGCCACCGTCTTTTATTTTCTCCAAATGGAAAGGACAAAAGCACAGAAAAATTCCTTATAGAGATTGCTCTCGGTTCGGGAGGTAGGTTATAGAAAGGGAAGGTGTTAGCACCCTTTCTATCCATGGTTATCCATGGGCTCTTAGATACTTGCTCATTTGTGTTTTCAAAAATAGTCCGTTTGCTTTTCAATTGTGGGTTTTAAAAAGTTTCTTTGAAAATTCCAGTTCGACTCTTGTATCGGTCCTCAAGAGTGTTTGAAAAATTGCTTTCGAAAGCTTTTTGAAAAGGTGTCGGTGTGAAAAGTATTTTTTGATTTTTTTGAAATTAGAGCAAGTATCTAGAGTCGTCTACCTACCCTAAGGAATTCGTCTGTGTAAATGTCCTTTAAAGTAGTGCCATCCCACCATTGAGAGGTAGGTAGCACCACCGTTGGAGGTGTTCGGGTCAATTCGAGGTTCGGGACATGGTGATCACCGGAGCAATAGGAAGACACCTTAGAAGCTACCCTCATGCCAGGTTCCCGGATCATGAGGACTTACTAAGACATCCTCTACTCGACGATCACCTTTCGAGAGGCAAGGCAACAGTGAGGCGTACCCTAGGGGTGGTGTGTGAATTGTGTGTCATGTTCAGTTATTTTGTCTTGTTCATGTCATAGGTGATCTACGCTTTTGTTTTTATTTTTGTCATTCATTCTTGCATGCATTTATTAACAGTTAAAAAGATGCGGAAATTAAAAGTTCTAAACTATTACAAAGGCGCGGGTCCACATCGCCAAATAAATCCAGGACCCGATTTGACAGAAAGTAAATAAAGAAATGAAGTAAAGTGCGAACGATAAATATTTACACGGCTTTGGGAGAATTACATCAATATTTAAAAGACGAAATAAATAAAATGCGCGAAGAGAATAAAAAATCGCAAGCGAGGGCATTGGACCCTTTTTAATGAAATTAAATTATGATTATTAAATTAATGAAATTAAAAAGAAAAAAGAAATTATTTTTTGAGTTTTTTGGAGTTGTGAATTTTTTAATGAGAAGATTAGCTGAAATTAAAATTAAATTAGCCCTAATTCTAGAACTTTTATTTATTAAGAAAAAATATTAAAGCTAAACCTAAATTAACCTAATTAATTAAAGCAATTTGATTTATAAAAATAATAGTAAATAATTAATTATTAGAGATGATAAAATAAAAGAAAAAGTAATTAAAATAATTAAAACCTAATTCTACAAGTTTTTTAAGTTTATTGAGAAAAATATTTGAATTAAACCTAAAAACTAAATTAAATTGATGAGATTTATTTACAAAAAAAGATAATATTTAAATAAAACATATTTTAATTTTTTATGACTTTTCTGATTTTTATATTTTATGAAAATAATTAATTTAAATAAAAAGGAGATAATTGAAATAAATAAAAAATTGAGAAGGAAAAGAATGTAAAACCTTGGGGGGTTCTGCCCCCAATTGGAGGTATGTTCAGTAATTCAGGCCCACTTGTCTATGGCCTCATTTGACTTCTATGCTGGCATGTGTTTCGTTGACTGAGGCACACCATATGTTCTTAATCCTGGCCCTTGGTTGAATGCAGTGGGACATGTGGCGCGTTTGATTGAGGAGCGTATGGTAGGCTTTGAAGCTTGAACTGCATAGAAGCATCATTAGAAAAATAATATGGAATAGAAAGGGGGACCTGGGATTCGAACCCAGGTCCCAGGGGTTACCAATGCTAAGCCTGGCCAATGGAGCTACCAACGCGCTTTGTTTATTATCTGGCTAATGAACAACATAATACAAAACAAAAGTTAGTGGGAAACTTAGCGCGAAAATTTAAACGAGCCACTAGCTATCCCATACGTCATCGTCTTCTCCATGGCTTTTGTTTTTCCTGAAATATAAAAAGGGGTAGCGGGGGTTTTGAACCCCCCCAAAACAGGCATGTTCCAAGAATAGCGAATAGCTCATCTTGGAATATAATTTGGGCGCGACCCCCTCATTAGATTCGTCTGAATGCCCTGATTTTGACCATGGTATTGGGAAGTTCCAATTTTACAGTGTTCAAAAGTACCCAATTCGAAGCTTGAAGAACCCTAGCATGTATCAATGGTGAATCCTCTAATTTGGCACAAAAACTCAATTAAAGTATGCAGTTAGCGTTAGAATCAATCAATTAATGTAAATCAGTAAAGAAAACACATGAAAAATGCATGTAATTCATGGTACGATTATGAATATTTTTCTGAAAAGTGGGACATGCTTCTACCGTTTTCGGGTGTTAGAGCTTATGATTTTGATTCAAACTCCTTCCTTGAAGCTTCAGCAAGACAATGGAACAATTCTTTTGGCTTGAATCGCACTAGAACCTAGTTTTTAGTATTTGACTTTTTTGAGAAAATTGCAAGTTTGGCTATGGCTTTTCTGCGCAGCTTTGTGGTTATGGACACTAGGGTTTTCATGTATATATGTATTGGAATGATTAGGGTTAGAAATTGGATCAAAAAATCAATGAATTGATGAAGAGAATATTTGATTTTCCATGCCATAATTTTCCAATCTTTTTCATGCTATTTTGGTTCAAATCATGTCCAATTACCAAGATTTTTTCCAAATCTGATCATGCACGAAATATTGAAGTTATCCCATGCATAAAAAGATTTGATTGACTTGCTTTGGTATTTTTCACATATTTATTTTAATTAAATGAATTATTAATAATTAAAAATCCAAATAAATAAATAAAAATGATAAAAAACTTCCCTTTGGGCCAAATGGTCGTGCACATGTTTTGGATGATGGATTTTGGAAGAAAAAGAGGCCCATTAGCATTTTTTAAGACTTTTGAAGCAATGTTGACTTTTCAAAATATCCAAAAATTTCCCAACTTCCACAAGGCATAACTTGCTCAATTTTTAAGCTTTGCTCATGTTCTTGGACATTTTGGAAAGGTCTTTGAGTCCTATAACCAATGTCTTTGGTCCCATGTCATTTTCATTTTCCAATATCAAGTTATGGCCTTTGACTTAAAGTCCCTTTTTATTGACTTTTGAAAATGACCTATAATGTTGAAATTGATAACTTTTTGTGAGAGCATTTCTTGGACTTGAAATATGAAGAGGAGTTATAGGAAATGTCTTTCTCTTCAAAATGAGCTTTGGATGTAATTTTTCTGATAATCCATGTGGAAGTTATGCCTTGGTCAAGTTACAGTTGACTTTTTCAACTGTCCAAATATGGAAACTTTTGCATCTTGAGACTTTTTGAGCCAAACTTTGAGAATCATGATCAAGAATTGATCAAATGATGTTTATGGCTTCAAAATGAGATGTTGACCAAAAATTTGGACTTTTGACTGTCAAATGACCATTTTGCCCCTGCAGTTGACTGTAGTGCAATTAGGGTTTTTGACTGTGCAATTTTGTGCTGTAAGTCTTGAAACTGGGTATGAGGATGCTTGACCATGTTTATAGGCATGTGGAACTTGATTGGACCCTTGGAAACTTCATTTTCTTTGTCAGAACCAAAACCCTAATCTTTGACTGTTAGGAGGTCCTTGAACTGTGCAACCCTTGGGGAATTTTGAAGCATGCTCTTTGCAATTCTTGAAGAATATGGGAGGGCAAATTTTGGGGTACAACACCTGTCATAAGTGCCAAGTCTATGCTGATAAGGTGCATGTACCTCCAGTTCCTCTGAATGTTTTGACGGCAACTTGGCCTTTTGCAATGTGGGGTATCGATATGATTGGCGAGATCATACCTACTGCGTCCAACGGGCATCGTTTCATCCTGGTGGCTATTGATTACTTTACAAAGTGGGTTGAAGCAGCTTCCTTTGCTACAGTAACCAAGAACGTTGTGGCACGGTTTATCCGGCACAATCTGATATGTCGATATGGTGTACCAGAGAGGATCATTACGGACAATGGTACAAATCTCAACAATACGATGATCACCGAGCTCTGCAAACAGTTTAAGATACAGCATCACAACTCTTCTCCTTACCGGCTAAAGATGAATGGGGCTGTTGAAGCGGCTAATAAAAGCATCAAGAAGATTGTGCAGAAGATGACGGTGACATACAAAGGCTGGCACGAGATGCTACCATTCGCTCTTCATGGGTACCGCACCTCAGCACGGACATCGACAGGGGCAACACCCTACTCTTTGGTGTATGACATGGAGGAAGTCCTACCTATCAAAGTCCAGATACCCTCTCTTAGGATTATGAAGGATGCAGGCTTGAGCAAGGATGATTGGATCCAGACCTTGCTTGATCAGCTGAATCTAATCGAGGAAAAGAGACTTACTGCTATTTGTCATGGTCAGACGTATCAAAAGCGGATGATCAAGGCTTTTAACAAGAAAGTCAGACGACAAGAGTATCAAGTCGGAGATCTAGTGATCAAACGCATCATACTGCCACAAGGTGATCCCAGGGGCAAATGGACCCCTACGTACGAAGGGCCATTTGTGGTTAAGAACATTTTCTCAGGAGGAGCTATGATTCTAACCACCATGGACGTTGACGACCTTCCTCACCCCGTCAATGCAGACATAGTGAAAAAATACTACGCATAATCAAAGACCCGCTAGGTTGACTGGCCTAGGCAAAAATAAGGGCTTCCCGACGAACCAAAAGGGTTCGAGCAAAAGTAAGGGATGAAAATGAATAAAATTGTACACCCGGCAAGTCGAAAACCTGAAAAGGCGGATTGGGCAAAAAAGGGTATCCCGGTGGACTGAAAACCCGAAAGGGCGGTTCAGGAAAAAATTAGGGATCAAAGCATAACACTATGTCTCATTAGATCATCTTGCAACTAGACTTCTATATCGACTATCAAGCTCGGACGGTGCCAAT
Source organism: Vicia faba (assembly GCA_948472305.1). Classification (NCBI taxonomy): domain Eukaryota; kingdom Viridiplantae; phylum Streptophyta; class Magnoliopsida; order Fabales; family Fabaceae; genus Vicia; species Vicia faba. The sequence continues at coordinate 202,869 of CATIWC010000430.1, forward strand.
CAAACTGATCTACCTTCAACCAAGTAGCAAAGTGATGAGATGCTCAAGGATATAAAGGAAATAGCAGAGTTGGAACCCATTGGGATTGTTCACATAGCTGTTTTTCTTTGTTTTTCACAAATTGTGTAAATTCTATCATTCGGCGGCATTCTCTTACTAGGACATCAGCCTCTTGTACAAAAAACGCCTATTTTACAGGCCAGATTCAAAATCAATACAATTCATTTTCACAAAGAAATTTCAAATTGTTTTTCTTTTTCTGTTTTGTTTTGTAAGAACGTCCAATGGTTCATTTTTGATATATGCATTTGACAATAATTGCTGCTCAAAAATATTTACATGCGAAACAAAAGACGATTACTCGTAATATCAGGAATCGGGGCAAACAAGAAATGTCCAGACCTTACAGTTGCTCTACCCACCAGGTATAGAGATAGACCTAGTTGGAGAAAACAATTAAAGGTACATTCACTCCCCACAGAGTAAGAGAAGGACAGTGGTGTTAATTCTCCCCAGCTGAGGCTCGCAACCGCGAATGAGTCAGTAAGATTCTCCCCAAGCAGAGTTTATCTATCACCAGCCCTGGAAGATTACCCCCAGTGGAGTCTGGAAGATTATCCCCAGTAGAGTCTAGAAGACCATCCCCAGTGGAGTTTATTTCTTCCACAAGCAGAATTTTTATCCCCGACAAAGTTATCATTACCAGCAACGGTAATTCATCCCCAACCGAGGTTATTTCTCCAAATCAGCAAATCCTCAGCAGAGCATCTCTTCCCCACATAGTCATTCTCTCGTCGGTTTATTGTCCAGCAGGATTATTCTTCCAATCACCTTTGATCGTTATCCTCAGCGAGCGAAACTCTTTCACTCTCCAGCAGCCATCCGAGATTTATTTTCCCCAGCTAGAGAACATCATAAAAACATTACACATCCATACATCATGACATGCATACACATCATACAACACAATCTCATTTATTTTGATAGAATCATTGCCTGATACATATCATGCATTACATACTGCTAACCTTTACCTTTCAGGAAAGATACAATCAATTTCTCACAAAGTTCAAGCTATGAAGCCCGGGTACGACCGAATAGTATCTTGAATTCTACAGCATATTGTGAAGCCCAGAGAACGATCGGATAACAGTATCAGACTACCGCGAAGCCTGGATTATGATCAGCTAGTGGTATCTCTTAAAAACAAGCTATGAAGCCCGGATTTGACCGGATAATAGTTTGATCCCCAGCAAGTCGTGAAGCCCGGATTACAACCGGATAACAGCTCAGCAAGTACCATGAAGCCTGGATTCGACCAGATAGTGGTATATCATAAACACAGGCCGTGAAGCCCGGATTACGACCGGATAGCAGCTCAGCCAAGTACCGTGAAGCCTGGATTCGACCAGATAGTGGTATTATCATAAACACAAGCCGTGAAGCCCGGATAACAGCTCAGTAAGTTATTGTGAAGCCTGGATTACGACCAGATAGCAATACAAGACCATGAATCCTGGATTATGACTAGATAATGGTAGAAGATGTTGTGAAGTCTGGATTACGACCAGATAGCAGCCAAGAATACTACGAAGCCTGGATTACGACCAGATAGTGGTATATCTTTAATACAAGTTATGAAGCCCGGATTCGACCGGATAGTATCTTGATTTCTCCGAACACCATGAAGCCTGGATTCGACCAGATAATGGTATAATACATCGTGAAGCCTGGATTACGACCAAATAGCGGTAAAGAACACTGAAGCATGGATTACAACCAGATAGCAGTGAGGGACACTGTGAAGCTTGGATTCTGACCAAACAGCAGTTCACACGGCCAATTACTACGAAGCCCGGATTCGACCGGATATAAGTAGGCCCAACAGTCAAAGGGAAGCCCGGATGTGACCGGATAACCACTTGATTTCTTCGGAAGCCTGGATTTCAACCAGATAAGAGGTGAGGTATTGTGAAGACTGGATTCGACCAGATAAGAGTACAAGACACCATGAAGCCTGGATTCGACCAGATAATGGTATGGAACATCGTGAAGCCTAGATTACGACTAGATAGCGGTACAAGACATTGTGAAGCTTAGATTTCGACCAAATACAAATTTTACCTGGACAATTACTAAGAAGCCCGGAGTCGACCGGATATTAGTGTGCCTTAAATTCAAGTTGAAGCCCGGAGGTGACCGGATAACAACTGAATCCATTCTGAAGCCTGGATTACGACCAGATAAGAATTGAGAAACTACAAAGCCTGAATTACGACCGGATAGCAAGTTTAATCTCATCTCCCCAGTAAGTCACTGTAAAGCCTGGATTACGACCAGATAGTTGTCAGTCTTATCACTATGAAGCCTGGATCAAGACCAGATAGTAGGTTATTTTTACCTCTTCGATCAAGAGATGATTCCCCAGTAGAATAACGGACGACCGAAGCTCCTAAAAATTCCATTCCTCCCAAAACAAAGAACAACATTCCCCAGCGGAATCTTCCTCAATAACAGGTACACAAGCTCTCGCTAAGGAATCTCTTATGCAATCGACACTCCTTCGGATGGCATATTTAAGCCCATCTCCCATCATCAATCTCTAAATGGCATCTTTAAGCCCATTCCCGACATCATAAGACAAGTACCACTTCATGTGAGTGCAAATTTCTGGGCACTCTAGTGTTCAATCATCTTCCACCTTCAGATCGCGAAAGGCAGACAAGCCAATCTAAATCTTCAGGTTTAAGAAGATTGAACAGGGGCAGCTGTTGTACCCCAAAATTTTCCCTCCCATATTTCTCAATACATTTCAAGAAAGATCCTCAAGTTACTCAAAGAAGTCCAAGGGTTGACCAGACAAGCTCTCTCCTAAGGCAGTCTACCTCAAATTAGGGTTTCATGTTGCATCAAGATACTTGAGTCCAAGGGATCCAAAATTCTCACCTTTTCCATAATAGGTTCTCAAGAGCATCCATGTCAAGTTTCAAGCCCTGCAGAGGAAATTTGCTCAGTCAATTGCTTCAAAGGCCCAAAAATCGACTGTGCTAGGGCAAAAGTCAATTGTGGCCCACATACAGTCAAACTTCACGATTTTTGGTCAACATCCTAATTTTGAAGTATTATTCATAATTTTATCAAGGGTTGATCATGATTCATCAAGGATTGCTCATAATTCATCAAGAACCAAAAGTTGCTAAATTAGGGTTTTGTCGGAAAAGTCAACTCAACTTTGACCAAGCATAACTTTCTCATACTTTATTATAAATGACCCATACAAAGCTCATTTTGAAGAGGATGCAATGATATACAATCCATCTTCATCTCCCAAGTTCAAAATATGCACTCACAAGAAGTTATGAATTTTGACATTATAGGTCATTTTAAAATGTCAACAAAAACACCTTTTTTGTCAAAGATTCATACATGAACATGGAATACCAAATTGAGATGATACCAAACGTTTTGCTTAGAGGACATCTCAATCTTTCTAAAAAGTCCAAGAACACCTTCAAAGAGTCCAAATTGAGGAAGTTATGCATTGGTGAAGTTGACCCTTTTTGCAAAATTGCCAAAAGTCAACTATGCCTCAAATTGCAATTTTTCCTAAATGGACCTAACTTTTTGCATTTGTTTTTAGTTGGAAACATGGTCCAAGAGCCCTAGCCCTTTCCACTTGTCATTCTCTTGTTATTATTATTTATCTTTATTTTTATTTTTATTTTTATTTGAATTAAATCAATTTTAATCAAAACAAATCATGAGAAAATCCAAAACATTGAAATCTCAAGATTTTGCAACATGTTTCAGGTCCTATATCCAGCTAGCATGAGATTGAATTCGTGTAAAGGCTTGGAGTTCACAAAAAGATTGGTTTTAGGCTATTTTTGGAATGATTTTCAAAGGAATCAAATCAAAATCAAAAGCAATCATGGAGGAATATTGAGATCATATTTTGAACCCTAATCCCATCCTTGATATATATTGAACATTTGTATACCTAAAACGAGGCTAGGGAGAGGCGCAAGAACCAGAACCAAACTTGAAAAAACACCAAAAAAGTGCAGACACAATTTCATACTTCCAGGCAATTTCAAGACCCTTTAACCATCCCAATCGCTTCCTGGGATCACAAGGGACCTAAACCAATCAAGAACAAAGAGTTTCCAACCCTATAACGCACTGTAAGTCAGCCACGACAATGGCTCTTTCTTGAATTCGAATTTCATAATCTTGGCATCTCTAGCATGAAATAATTGTATATTCTTGTTCACTATTACATTTGCAAGCTTTCTGTAACATTTAATTTTGTTTTCATGAATTGTATGAGATTTCACCATTGCTAGGTTTTTTGGGTTCGGTTTGGGATCTTGGCATACAGGTGAAATTGGGCCTTGATAAGGATACCATGAAGTTCGTGAGACTGAGACGAATGGATTGGTACCATCACCATTGATTTATTATGCTTGTACATAATTTTTTAGATACGCAGGTTTTTAGCTACGATGGTTGTCCGTTGGTAAAAGTCTGTTGTCTAAGACAACAGATCCTTGGGGAAGACGAAGACTTGGCAAGCAACCATTCGCCTGTTTAAAATTTCGCACACATGGATTTAGTATTTCGTTATTTCTCATATTATTATTTATGTTTATTATATGAACAATTAAAACGCGTAGCTCAGTTGGTGGCCAGGTGGTGGGAAAGTGCTTCAGGACTTGGGTTCGAATCCCAAGTCCCCCAAATTGCTTCATATTATTTTCTTTTCAGTGCTCAGACGCGTGCACAAGGCCAGTGACCACCATGGTCCATCATGATCCAGCCAGCCAAGTGTCCAGATGGCCATATCTAAGGGCCATTAAATGAAGGAGCACCAAAGTCCCCAGTCAAGGCAACGCATGGGATCCAAAAAGTCAAAGTGGATCAATTTCTGTTGGGCTCAAGACTTGCTATCCACACCCCCTTCAGATTGTTATTTCAGGCCCAAATCCCTTCCTCTTTTCATTTATATTTTATTTAATTAATTTAGTTTATTTATTTATTTTACTAATATAATAATTATTCTTTTTATCAAAAAATCACAAAAAATATTTTTTTTTCACCCAATTAGACTTAGATTTTATTTTTTTTATCAAACATTAATTAATTTAATTAGGTTATTTAATTTTAGGTAACTTTAATTATTTTGTAAATAAATTAAAATTAATTAAGAACAATTAGGGTTTTAATTTAATTTAATTCTATTTTCTATTTTCTTTTTTTCTTAAAATAACCAAAAATACCAAAATAGGGCATTTATTTATTTTCATTAATTAATTTAATTAGCTAATTAATTTTGTATTTATTTTAAAAAAAAACTAATTCTTTTTCTTAAAAAAACAATTAAAAACAACAAAAACATTTTTTTCTTTCTATTAGGTTAGAAGGGGTCAAAACCCTAGTTCTCTCTCGTTCTAATTTCATCGCGCGCGCTTTATTATTTTATTTTTTTACCATATTAATGTAATTGTTCACAAGTTGTAATAGTTTAATTAGGTCTTTTATTTACATTTATCGCTTTATTTTTTAAGGGTTTGTTTTTGGCTATGTAAATACCCGAAGCCTTGTAATAGCGTAGTTTAATTTCCGCACTTTAAATTCTGCAAAATATTAACTGTTAGATGTATGAATAATAGGGATGCATGACAATAATGTATGATTAACTTTAAAAATAGTTATCTAACCCTAAATGTGCCAAGGTAATAAACTTGAAATTGAATCACTCGCACATGCGCACTCCTAGGGTGTACTCCCACTTTGGTTGCCTTCGGTAAACGGTCATTGAGTATAGGATATTTTAGTGGTCTCCCTTTTGCCTCAAAGATCAAAGTTGCCTCAGAAAGATTGCCTCGGAATTGTTGCCTCGAATAATTAATCTTAAGACATTAGGGTTATTACTAAGACGTCCTAACATTGCTTTAGTGACCGTACGTCCCTTTCGAATTGACCCTCAAACTCCAACGACGGTGCTACCTACTCACTAATAGTGGGATAGTGTTGTCTAAAGGAAACAAACATAGAACAATTATTTTTTTCGAGTAAGTAGATTAGTCTTAAGTACTTGCTCAATCCAAACAAACTCTTTCGCACTTACACTCTTTTCCAAACAAAGTTTTCAAAACACTTCGTAACACTCTTGAAGACAGAAGCAAGGGTTAAATCGAAGTCAAAATAAAAACTTTTCAAATCACACAAACACAAAGAAGCAATTTTGAAAATGATGAGCAAGTACCTAAGAGCCCGTAGATAACTACAGATAGAAAGGGTGCTAATAACTTCCCTTTCTATAATCTACCCCCCGTACTTAGAAAATCTCAAAAAAGGAATTTTTATGTGCTTTTTTCCTTTCCTAGTTGGATAAAATAAAAGTTGGTGGCGACTCTTGCTTACCGCGACATTTTGCAAACACAAACGCAAAACGCAAACCAGCATTCCTAAAAGTCCCGGTTCTGGCCACCGTACCACAGTTTCTCTCTTTGAATTTGCTATGTTCTTCTTGCTGAATTTATGTATGCTTTCCTCTCTTTTTTTTGTGTCTTTTCTCTGCAGTTGGTTTTGTAACAATTGATTTTCGCAACAAGTGGCTTTTTTGTGTATTGTTCACACTGTGCTGACTTCTGTTATATAGGTGGAATAGTGAGAAAATGGGGGAAAATTTTGTTGAATTTGAACAAATAGAGTGCTCTATTTTTATGCTTTTAGATGTAGATTTTTTTAGTTGCCATATTGATGCAAATTCTGGGCTGCTTTGATGCATATTTTTGCAGGCTGTTGCAGACTGGTTTACAGCAGATTTGGGCAGTTTTTCAGTAGGTTTTGGCAGCATTTTTGGATTGTTTTGCTTGCTGTCTTTGCTGCATTTTTGGGTATCATTTGGGACTGTTTTTCTGCTGAAACAAGGCTAAAAAATGGGTTTTTATTTGTTGAAACAAGGCTGGAAAATATGGGCAGCATTGCAGCATGATATTGGGCTGAAATTGGAGCAAGATTGAAGCCTTGGAATTAATATCAATAGTTCCAGAATTTAATTTTATGTAACATAAATAGGAACTTGTCTTGAATGTAATTTTCAATTCTTTTTTAATTGTAAACATCTTGAATCCTTATATGAAACTTTGAATCTTGATATGTCTTGATGAAATTCAAAGTCCTCCATTGGAATTTGGAAAAGAATTGATTGATATTTGAATGAATTAAATCATGCAATTCATGGACGATATTTGAATTCAAGTGTATGATTAAATACTTTCTCATGAATGAACTTGAATTCATGATGAATCTTCTGAATATGAATGGATATTTGTATGAATGCAAATGGAAATTACTTGAAACTTTGAATACTCTTGTAATGATGCATTCTCCAATAATATCTTTCACTTTCCATTTTCATTTGAATTTTACTTAGCCTTTCCATGTTAAAATCCATAATCATGACTTTGATCATATTCTCATTATCCACCATTTCAATTCTTTGAATTAGAATTGAAACTTGAAAGTTATTTGAATCTTAAATTTTGATAAAATCTTATGGACAAAATTTAAACTTAAAGTGTCACTTGAATGAATACTTTTAAATCAACTCCAACCCAATGAACCCTTATCCCAAATCCAAGTTAGTTTGAACTAGGATCAATGAACACTCCTTGAACGATGTGCAAACATAATCGTCTCAATATCTTGAAAATTGAGGAAATTATGATTCTTGGAAGTCAGACAATAATTACTTGAGATTAGGTCAAAAATCCAGAAAGTGACCTCTAAAATATTCGAATTTTTGATGATCTTTCACACACAATCGGCTCTTGACTTGTAAAGAGAAATTTAAGATGACGTCAAGGAGAGTCATACGCAAAAAGAACCACTCAAAAATATCTATTAATGAAGAAGTTACAATTGTTTGAACTTGACCTCGCAAAGGCCGATTTTGGGTCAATGCAGTTGTTGTACCTAAAATTTTCCCTCTCATGTTTTCCAAGATTTTTTCTTATAAGGGTGGTCAAAAGAACTTATTTAAATAAAAATAAAATTTTGAAGATAAACAAGGTCTTTCGATTGGCATGTCAAAGGGTCATTCGATTTGTATTTTGATAGGCTTCGTTTGAGCACTTAACCTCCTCCAAGCTTGCCTCAAATTTCCAAGCTTAGATTGAAGCCTTGGCATTTTGCTTGTTTGTTGTATGCAAGCTTCAACTGGGTATCTGTTTCCTTTGAAACATCCTCTTTCGACCCAAAAAGGAAGGGCCTCTTGCTAGTGTTCCTTCGATGGCACCATTGGCTTTACATGCTGGAAGGATTCACAAATGCAATGGCTACTGCATGTAAGTATCCTGCTTCGTTTGGGCATTTGGTCTCTTCAGAGCATGCTTAATTCCTGCTTTGACTAGGAAAATAATCCCTCTTTAGCCTGCCTTCAGCGCACAAGGAAAAAGGCTTCTTTCGACTTGCCTTTGATGCACAAGGCAAGAACCCCCTACAACCGTGTTTTGATTCATCAGGACAAAATCCCCTTCACACCTGCTTTGGATTCACTAAGACAAATACTTTGTTTGTGCTTGCCTTCAATGCACAAGGCCAAGACTCCTCAGCTCAGTTTCTTCACTATAGCATAATATGGCCCCTTCGAAAGAGCATTCCAAAGATCCAGTCGAAGAACACTCATTTGAGATTCGTTCGAAGAAGGCACAAAGGAGTGCATGTGGGATATTCAAAGGACACACAAATGGTGCCTTCGAAGGGGCATGCATTTGGTCCAGTCGAAAGACACATAATGGTTGAAGACAAGTGTTGTTTTTTCTTTTGAAGAGTCTGGCCAAATTCCTGCATACTGCCAGAGCCAGGTCCCTGAACAATCCCATTCATGACAAAAGAGGTTTCGATTGGCCAGAATGAAGTCCTCACTTGGGCTATTGGAATCAAGTAACTAAGGCAAATAGATGGGTCCAACAAAAGAACCATTCTAAATACACTGAAGAAGTCCATTCAAAGGAGGAAACCAAAGGCCCATTCGAAGAAGACGCAAATGGTCTATCCAAAGACCCTTTCGAAGAAGGCAACCAAAAGCCCATTCGAAGGTTATACAAGAGGTCTAGTCGAAGGAGGCAATGGGCCAATCGAAGAACAACACTAGAGAGCATTCGAAGGAGCCAAAATGTCCACATACATTCAAATTTTAAAAAGGGACAAGTTTCCACATCTTTTTCAATGTTACAAAACATCATTCATGGCTTTGAAAACATTTTTTTATGGTTGTTTAAGTCTTTGTTCTCTTTTCCCCTCCATCCCCTCTATATAAATAAGACACTAGAAAACCCCAAAGGTTAGAGACAACAGGAGGGAGAATCACACGAAATCAAAAACATATTCTTGGAGGTTTTTCTGAAGCTTTTCCAGTCATCCCCAGCCCTTAAGCAAGTGTCTCCATATCCAGAAAGTGCCAAATTGAAGGTTCTAACTATTGGTAAGAGAGGGTAAAAGATCAAACTTTGTATTTGCATGACACATCAATACTTGTAGTCATTTGATTTGTAATCAAAATTAAGGACCTGGGTTCGACACCCAGGTCTACATTTGTTTTTTTGTTAACACTTGCTGCAGATGTAGCCTGAATAGACCCAACACGCGCAGAATCGAAAGACCTGGGTTTGGCACCCAGGTCATGCTTTTCGTTTTTCAAACATGTTTACAGATGTAGTGCCCTCACAAGTGATCCATCAGGTAATTCCAGCAGCGCCCTCTAGATCGAAAGCCACATCTTGTCACTAGATCAAATGGCATTCGAAAGACAGCTTTCCCGTCATATAATCGAAAGGCGCCATCTCCCTGCAATCGAAGGATGCTTCCTTTTCTATTTTTATTTTTGCTTTCATTTCTTTATTGACCCTCTTTTATTTAAAATTAACCTTAAATCAAAAATCACAAAAAAACATTAGGCTAGTTATTTTTCTAATTAAATTAATTTTGTAAATAAATTAATTAATTATTCTAACCTTTTTATTGAAATTAAAATCAAATGGACTTAGGTTATATTTTCTTAAAATAAAACAAAACAAACAAAAATAATTTATTTTTCCCCTTAGGATTTAGACGTCAATTTTAATTTGTTTGCGTATTTATTCATTTTCGCATTTTTTTCTCATCTTATTGTAATTACTTTCCAGTTTGTAATAGTAACTAGGACTTTATTTCTCGCATTTTTATAATGTACCTCTCACAAAGCCATGTAATAACGTTGGGTTTACATTCCTGCAATTTATATTTTTGTACTTTAGATTTCTGTATATATATTAACTGCTAGTAACTAGGCGTGTATGAAAAGACTGAAATCAAACGCTAGCAAACTTAACAAAAAGGCAAAAATAACGTAACATAACACACTTACACATATACACCTCTAGGGTACCCCACATTGGTTGACTTCAAAAATAAAACAGTCATGAGGCAGGAACGCTTTAGCAAAAGACCCATAAATCAAAAGATCATAGTCCCTCGATGACCCTACAGTTGCCTTTCGGTAAATAATCTATTCCCTAAACAAAATGGCTAAAGCGTCTCCACAAGTTGCCTTCGTGACTGTAACGTCCCTTCAAATTTCCCTCATACATCCAACAATGGGGTTACCTACTCACTAATAGTAGGATAGCACTGTCTAAAGGATATGAGGAAAAGAACTACCTTTTCAAGCACAAAGTAGATAGTTGTTAGAAGTTTGCTCCAAAAAAAACATTTTTTGCACTTACATAAATACCACTTTTCAAAAACAATTTTCAAAAAAAAATTCTTTGTTAACACTCTTGAGGATTGATACAAGAGTTAACGCAAAGCAAATTACCGAACTAAGGCATTTCAAAACATTTTTTAAACACACAAAGCACAAAAGTATTTCAAAATGAGCAAACCTCTAAGAGCACGTAGATAATTATGGATGGAAAGGGTGCTAACACCTTCCCTTTCCATAATCTACCCTCCTTACTCAGAATAATCTCGAAAAGGTCTTTTTCTGTTCTTTTCACCCTTTCCTTAATTTGGATAAAAGAAAATTTGGTGGTGACTCTTGCTTACCGCGACATTTGAGAATACAAAACCAATATATAAACAGTCAGTTCTGCCACCATATCACAGAACTGGCGACTCTGCTGGGGATAAATAAAAAGTGGGGTTTACCTTAGAGTTAGTTCATTATTAAACTATTTTTGTGTGCTTTGTATGCTTTATCCTTGGAGGGTTGTTTGGGTTGTTACTATAAATCCTACACCCGGATCTGGGGCATCTTTTTAGGTAAACAACTATAGATCATGGAGACTGTACGGCATAGATTGATATGGTTGAAATGATAGTTGTGTTGGTGTGACACTTTGGTTAGTACCAGTATCCCTTGTGTTGAATCGAGGAGAATATGTGGCCTCCGCATGGTGTCGTGAAGCACTAACGGGCCTTAGAACCTTAGTTGAACAAACTTGGCCATTAGAAAGTAGTTAGATAGCCAGCCTCCGTGTAAAGTTGGGGATTGGTTGATACTCGATGCTACACTCATTGAGATTGGACTTTCGATATGTTTCAGCCGCGAGAAAATATTGCTAAGCTGAGACAATACTCGATAAAGAAAGATCGATGATATTGAGACTCCTTAGAACCCGGCTACAATTTCTAGGACAGGTTTGAACCAACTAAACTTCAAGAGGGTACTTACCTATAAACTCCATGCAAGCCTAAACCCAAGGTCTTGTGTGTTTTTCTTGTGTGTGATTAGTTTGCTTAAACATGACATCATGCATCATAACATCCATTTTTCATTACACTGACCATTTCAAGGACCGAGGGAATTTATCTTTGTTCTGTTTTGCAGATCATGGCTTCCGCTCATAGAAATATTATCCGGATTAGCTTCGTGAGAATACCTCTCCAACTCAAAGAGCTAGTATCAAGGGTTCCCGAGACTTCCTCATTTACCAAGAACTATGGTCAACTTCTCAATCTGGTTACCTCGGGTTTTGATGAGAAGATGATGAGTGTACTCTTTCAATTCTTTGATCCTAAGCACCATTACTTTACCTTTCTAGATTATTAGTTGGTGCCCACTATGGAAGAGTTCTCTCAAATATTGGGTATACCTATTCTTGGTCAGACGCCTTTCACCGGTTTAGAAGAAGCTCCCAAGCCAGAGGTCATTGCAACAGCTTTACATCTGAAACGGTCCGACATTGTATCCAACTGGGAAACAAGAAGTGGTGTTAAGGGTTTTCTAGCCAAGTTTTTGTACGAGAATGCTCACCAATTTGGGGATGGTTTGGATTTCCAAGCTTTTGAGGAGGTATTGGCCCTTCTAATCTATGGTTTAGTGTTGTTCCCTAATCCCGACTTTCACATAGATGTGAATTCTATCAAGGGTTTCCTCTCTCGTAACCCTGTGCCTACTCTACTTAGAGACATCTTGATTACCCTCCACACTCGCACCATGAAGAGAAAATGGATTCGTATGTGTTGCATGCCATTGCTGTCAAGGTGGTTTATTTCTCACCTCCCTAAATCAATATTGAAGAATGAAGAAGGTTTTGGTTGGTCGCGAAGGATAATGTCACTTTCTCACTTAGATATCCTCTGGTATTCCCGATCTATGGGAGATATTTTTGTTATTGACCGTTGTGGGGAATTCCCTAATGTCCCACTACTTGGAATTAGGGGAGGCATAACTTATAATCCTTCTCTGGCTCTACAAAAATTTGGCTCTGCTCGATGGGATGGTCCCCACGATATGCTTATCCAGGGCATTATGTTTAACTATGAGGATGATTCTCAAGGGTATCGTCAAAGGTTTATATGAGCTTGGTGCATGGTAAACAGATTTGATACCAGGACTTTGGGGCCTAAGACTTCCATCCCTATGGAACCTTATCTCAAATGGGTATGAGCTCGCGCTCAGAACCTCATAATTCCGTATATAGCCATCTTATCAGTGGTTGTGGAGCCCATCACCAAAGGAGATGTTCCTTATACAGTTCTCCATCCTGATATGAACATTGATCTTGAAAAGCTGCAGAGATCATGGATTCAGTTGAAGGAAGAACGAGATACCTTTAGAGATCATTTCTATGTCAATGAGAAGGAAGTCTTGGAGCTTACGAAGCTACTTCATGAAGAAAAAAGTCTTAATGTCTATATCGGCACAAAGAGGAAGCGCCCATGGGAAACCTAATGTCTTAGATTTTAGAAATTTTCAATTGTAAGCCTAAAAAGGCAATTGTATTTTGAATTCTACTAATAAAATCTTTGTTTCATTTTGGTTCACAAATTTAAAATTCCCGGAGTCCTTGAAAACATTACATACATATATCATACATATCATTGTATAAACAGGTTTCAGGACAGGTTTCTCATCTTCTTCTCTATTTATTTCAGCAATGGCTCTTAAACAAATAGTTAAGGAGCTCAGGCACAGAATGCTCAATTCCAAGAAATGTTCCTGAATCTGGCTAAGGGACAAGAAGACTTGGAAGCTCTGATTCTCAAGGACAAGAAGAAGAAAAAGAGGTCAGTAGGTGTTCTGAATTTGGGAAGAAGGTTCAAAGGACCGGTGAAACATGTTTCAGAGCTTGCAACTCCGTCAAGAGAGAGAGACAATTAAGATGGAGAGCCAAGAGAAGAAGATCACAGCACAAGGGAGTCTGAAGAAGATGAGCCTAACTATTCTGAGGAGCAGTATCCTCCTGTTGATGATAAATACAAACAACTGGAGGATCGGCTCAATCCCATAGAGATCTAAAGGGTGCCCAGGTTGGATTTTGAAGAGCTAGAACTGGTATCAGGGGTGGTCATCCCGTGGAAGTTCAAAGTCCATACATTTTCTAATTACGATGGTGTCTCTTGTCCTAAGCTACATTTAAGGTCGTATGTCAGGAAAATTCAACCCCACACCACTGATAGGGATTTATGGGTACACTTCTTTCAGGAAAGTTTGGCAGGGACTCAGCTAGAATGGTTCTATCAACTAGAAAGAACTAATGTGTGTAATTGGGAGATTTGGCTGCTACTTTCTATAAGCAGTACCAATATAATGTTGACCTCTCCCTGGCTCTTACACAGTTTCAAAGCATGTTTATGGGTTCCGACGAGGGCTTTAAGGACTATGCCCAAAAATGGAGAGACCTTGTGGGAAGAGTCCAGCTTCCATCATCTGATAGAGAGCTAGTGGACATGTTCTTGGTCACATTATCCGGGCCATTATTTAACCACCTGATTGGAAGTTCTTCTGCTGGGTTTACGAAATTGATCTTGATATGTGAACGATTAGAGGCTGGAATTATAAGTGGTAAGATACAGATGGATGCATCCTCCAGCACTACAAAGAAACCATTCACAGGGAAGAATGAGGTCAGTGTTGCTTATGGCCAAAGAAATCTTAACAAAACTGAGCGTCGTCCGACGGTAGGGGCTGTTATGATTTCCAATTCTGCACCAAACCGGAAATAGAATAATCAGTCCATAACAGATAAGCCAAGGAGACAGTTTACCCGGATCAACGTGACCTTATCTCAGGTTTTACCACACCTGCTGAAATCCAATTTGGTTACCCTGAAAGAGGCTCCCAAGAATCCCAACACTACATCTCCTCACTATAATGCAAATGCTCGGTGTTCTTACACTTCTGAAAGTCTAGGCCATGATACAAACGACTGTTGGGATTTGAAGAATAAAGTGCAAGATTTGATTGAAGCAAAGGAGATTGAATTTGACGCTCCTGAGACTCCTAATGTTATAACTGCCCCTATGCCTAAGCACGACCCTGGTGTTAATGCTATTGACGGTGACATAGTTATTGTTTATGTTGATGAATTGGCTACTCCACTCCTGACTATTAAGAAGAATCTCTTACAGGCCAGTTTATTTCCAGGTCGTGGCGAAGGTTGCCACTTATGTTTGTCCTTACCTAATGGTTGCCATTTGTTGAAGAAATGCGTTCAATGCTTGATGGATGATAAAGAAATCATCTTTGAGAAGACTCAAGTTACAAGTACTCTGTGTGAAGATGTTTCTATCATTACTATTTCCACCAATCCTCCCAAGGTCTCCTCCAAAAGACATGTCAGGATTAAATTTGTTCCAAAACTTACTCCATTGATGATTACTTTCCCTAGACATATACCATATTCCTCGGATAAAGTTGTTCCCTGGAACTATGGGGATAACGTCTATTACTATGGCGTCAAGAAATATTTACTGACTGTTAAAGATGAAGATGCGGAAGACTTTGATCCTGAAATTAGTAATATCGTTGGGACCAGTAAGATAACAAGAAGCAGAAGAGTTTTCTCCCCCTAGATCTCTCCTTCTAAAACTATTGCTACTCTTGTGATCACCCATGATGCTACTCCTATCAGTATTCCTATGACTACTCCTACTGCTAGCCCTGCTGCTACCCCTGCCACCGAGTTGGCCGAGACTCGGGGAAATAGATATTGGTTGAGCCTGTCCAGACGAAGGCGCACCCAGAAGCCATCCTTGAGGCTTCTAAGAAGGAAATGGAAGAAATCTTAAAAATAATCAAGAAGAGCGACTACAATGTGGTTGAACAACTGGTGCAGGCCCCTTCCAAGATCTCAATGATGGCCCTGTTATTGTGCTTTGAAGCCCATGCCAAGGCTTTAGTGAAATTCCTCAAGACTTCTCACGTGCCACAAGAAACCTCCGCTGACCAATTTGAAGACTGTGTGGCCAGTTTGATTGCTGACAATGGGCTAGGTTTCTCTGATGCTGATCTGACTCCCAGAGGAAGGAAATATAATGATGCCCTGCACATCTCTATCGAGTGCATGGGCACTACTTTAACCCATGTTCTAGTCGGTACAGGCTCATCACTAAATGTTCTGCCCAAGAAGGCCCTTGACAGGTTAGATTGTGAAGGATTGACTCTGAAGCCTAGTAACCTTGTGGTGAGAGCCTTCGACGGTTCTAAAAGAATGGTGTATGGGGAGGTGGACATCCCTATCAAAGTGGGTACTCATACTTTTAATTTCACTTTCTATGTGATAGACATTTGCCCATCTTAATCCTGTTTATTGGGTCGACCCTGGATCCATGGGGTTGGCGCTGTGACTTCCACCCTACATCAGATGCTGAAATACCTAGTCAATGGGAAAATTATCATAGTCCATGGGGAGGAGCAATACATGGTAAGCCACCTGAACTCTTTCAGGTAACATTTAAATGGACGGTGAGTTCATTGATACCCCCTGTCAGAACTTTGAGGAGGTTCCACAGACAATTGCTGCAACTAAAACCTCTGCCAGTATTCCAAAGACTACCAGGCCTTCGGTGAAGATGGCTTCTAAGAAAGATGCTAGGGCAGTTGTTGAAGAAGGTGGGTGTACAATTTGGGGCCAACTCCCGGATATTCCCTACAAATCTGACAAGTTTGGTTTGGGTTTTACATCAAGAGCTCAAAGGGTTGTTCGTTGTGCTCGTGCTGGAGGAGCACCCCTACGCATCAGCAATCATGGGGTTAATGCTTTGGAGGATAGTGACAGTGACTGTGACATGGACCAGTGGATCTTCCCAACTGTTAGTGGAGGACTCACCAACTGGAAGGCTAAATACTTTGTGCCGATTACTTTTATTCAGGAGTAATTATCCTTTTTTTATTTCTGGATATGTAATAAATGAATAATACAAACTCTAAAACCTTGTATCTTACCCTAGGCATAATGGTTATTTTGTGAGGGTTATCATGTTTCATTATCATATGTCATTAATAAAGCATTGGACGTTTTTACATACAAATTTTACGCTCTTTGCCTTTCTTTTCTGCTTTTTACTTTATCAAAACAGCTATGCTCTTACACACACTCACATATAAAACTGTAGATCCACATCCACTCTAGATCCCATTGATAATGGTTCTGCTATTGCTCATTATGACTTTGAAAATCCGATCAACCAAGCCGAGGATGAAGGTGAGGAAGATTTTGAGGTACCTGGAGAGCTTGTCATATTGTTACAATAGGAAGAAAGGGAAATATAGCCTCATAAGGAGCCAGTTGAGACAGTGAACTTGGGTACTGAAGAGGATATAAACTAAGTTAAGGTAGGTGCTAACTTGGAGCCCAGTGTCAAACAACGGTTAATACAGATGCTACATGATTATGTTGAGGTTTTTGCCTGGTCATGCAAAGACATATCGGGACTTGACACCGATATTGTGGTTCATTGCCTACCTATAAAAGAGGATTGCCCTCCAGTGAAACAGAAGGTTCGTCGTATGTGGCCAGATATGTCAGAAAAGATCAAGGCTGAAGTCCTGAAATAGTTCAATGCTGGTTTCTTAGCTGTCACATCTTATCCACAATGGGTCGCCAATGTTGTTCCAGTGCCTAAGAAGGACGGTAAGGTATGTGTGTGTGTGGATTATAGAGACATGAACAGGGCAAGCCCCAAGGATGACTTTCCACTTCCCCACATTGATATTCTGGTTAACAACACCATACAACATAAGGTATTCTTCTTCATGGATGGTTTCTCCGTGTATAATCAGATCAAGATGGCACCTGAAGACACGGAGAAGACAACCTTCGTCACATAGTGGGGAACTTTCTGTTACAAGGTTATGCCATTTGGGTTGAAGAATGTTGGGGCGACCTATCAACGGGCCATGGTAGATTTGTTTCATGATATGATCCATCACGAGATAGAGGTCTACGTTGATGACATGATATCCAGGTCTCATACCGAAGAGGAGCACCTTGATCACCTACAGAAACTATTTGACAGGCTAAAGAAATACAAGTTGAGGCTGAATCCGAATAAGTTCACCTTTGGAGTAAGATCTGGTAAGCTCTTGGGTTTCGTTGTCAACAAAAAAGGCATTGAAGTGGATCCTGCAAAAGTCAAAGCTATACAAGAAATGCCGACTCCTTGCACTGAGAAGGAAGTTAGAGGATTATTGGGACACCTAAACTATATTTCCATGTTCATTTCACATTTGACTGCTACTTGTGAGCCAATCTTCAAATTACTGAAGAAAGATCAAGCAGTGAGGTGGAATGACGATTTCTAGTATTCCTTTGACAAAATCAAGGAATATCTCCAAGAGCCTCCAATTCAGATGCCACAAGTTGTAGGAAGACCTCTGATCATGTACTTAACAGTATTAGAGAACTCAATGGAATGTGTGATGGGGAAGCATGATGAGTCTAGTCGAAAAGAGCATGCAATATACTACCTTAGCAAAAAGTTTACTGACTATAAAATAAGATACTCACTGCTCGAGAAAACTTGTTGTGATTTGGTGTGGGCTGCTCGTCGACTAAGACAGTATATGCTGACCCATACTACCTTATTGATATCTAAGATGGATCATATCAAGTAAATCTTTGAGAAGCCTGCTCTCTCCAGAAGAATAGCAAGATGGAAAATGATCCTGACCGAATACGACATTTAGTATACAACCCAGAAAGAAATTAAGGGAAGTGTACTAGTTGATCATTTGGCACATCAAGCTGTGGATGACTACCAATCCATGAATTTTGAGTTCCTGAATGAGAACATCATGCTAGTAACTGATTGTAAAGAACCTGGACCGGATGAAGGACCTGAAAAAGGATCCCGATGGATTATGGTATTTGACGGAGCTTCCAACGCTCTTGGCAATGGTATCGGCGCTGTGATCATATCTCATGAAGGTTGCCATACTCTTTTCACTGCCAGGCTATGTTTCAACTGTACCAACAATATGGCTGAGTATGAAGTATGTATCATGGGTCTCAAAGATGCAATCGATTTAAGGATCGGGTTCTTAAGTGTATTCGAAGACTCGGCTTTGGTAATCAGCCAGTTCAAAGGAAAATGGGACATGAAGCATCCTAATCTCATCTTGTACAAAGAACATGTGTTGACACTAATCCCATACTTTGAAGAAATTACTTTTGAGCATTTTCCACGAGAAGAAAATCAACTAGCGGATGCGTTAGCTACGATGTCATCCATGTTCAAGGTCGGGTGGGATAATGAAGCTCCTCAAATCACCATTGAAAGGATGGATGAGCCAACATATTGTCACGAGATTGGTATTGGAGAAGTGGCGGACAAGCCTTGGTTCCATGAAGTCAAAAGATATCTCGAAGCCCAAGAATATCCTGAGGGAGCTTCAGTCAATGATAAGAAGTTCCTAAGGAGGTTCTCTGCTAAGTTCTTTCTCAGTAACGGGATCCTTTACAAGTGCAACCACGACTCTACCTTGTTTCGGTGTGTAGACAAGAGTGAGGAAGAAAGGATTATGGCTAACTTAAACGAAGGTACCTTTGGCATCATTCTAGTGTACATTCAATGGCTAAAAAGATCCTACGGGCAAGATACTACTGGTCCACCATGGAGGCAGACTGTTATCAGCATTCGCAGACTTCTCACAAATGTCAGATCTACGCTGACAAGGTACATGTGCCTCCAGTTCCTCTGAACGTCTTGACTTCTCCTTGGCCATTCGCAATGTGGGGCATCGATGTGATTGGAGAAATCAGACCTACGACTTCTAACAGACACCGCTTCATCCTGGTTGCCATTGATTACTTCACGAAGTGGGTCGAGGTAGCTTCATTTGCTTCTATTACCAATAACGTTGTGGCCCTATTCATTAGACATAACCTTATCTATCAGTACGGTATCTCGGAAAGAATCATTACAGATAATGGTACCAATCTCAACAACACTATGATCACCGAGCTTTGCACGTAATTCAAGATTCAACATCATAACTCTTCTCCCTACCGGCCAAAGATGAATGGTGTTGTAGAAGCTACAAATATAAACATCAATAGAATCATACAGAAGATGACGGTGACATATAAATATTGGCATGATATGTTACCATTTTCTCTTCATGGTTACCGCACCACAATGTGCACATCAACAGGGGCAACTCCTTTCTCTTTGGTATATGGTATGGAAGTCGTCCTACCCATTGATGTCCAGATCCCTTCTTTAAGAATCATGAAGGATGTGGGGCTGAGTAAAGACGAATGGGTCCAGACTCGATTGGATCAGTTGAACTTGATTGACGAGAAGCGATTGGCTGCTGTTTGTCATGGTCAGATGTACCAAAAATGTATGATCAAAGCTTTTAACAAGAAGGTCAGACGTCAGGTATATAAGACTGGTGACTTGGTAATCAAACGCATCATATTGTCGCAAGGTGATCCCAGTGGCAAATGGACTCCCACATATGAAGGGCCATTTGTAATGAAGAACATATTCTCTGGTGGAGCCATGATCCTAACCACTATGGATGGTGACGACCTTCCGTAAACTATAAACATGGACATAGTTAAAAGATACTACGCATAAATAAAGACCCGCTAGGTCGACTGCCCTAGGAAAAAATAAGGGCATCACAGTGAACCAAAAGGGTTCGGGCAAAAATTAGGGATATACATGAAAATAATTTGTACACCCGGCAAGTCGAAAACCTGAAAAGGAAGCTTGGGCAAAAAAGGGTATCCCGATGGACTGAAAACCCGAAAGGGTGGTCCAGACAAAAGTTAGGGATTTAAAGCGTATAACTATGTTCCGTTGGATCACCTTACATCCAATCTTCAGTATCAACTATCAAGCTCAAAGTGGCACTGATCAATCCAATCAGCTTCAGACAAGTAGCGAAAGTGATGACATGCTCAAGGACATAAAGGCAATAGAAGAATCGGAACCCAATGGGATTATTTCACATAGCTGTATTTCTTCATGTATTATTTTTGTATAATTTCCATTCTTACGACGGCATTCTCTTACATGGATGTATGTCTCCTTGTACAAAAATGCTTAATTCAAATTAATACAAAACTATTTCTTTGAAAGTTGCAAATTTCTGTTTTTATTTTTCTGTTTTGTGTGTGAAAACGTCCAGTGATTATTTTTGAACATGTGCATTTGAATATGATTACTGCTTACAAATACATGCATAAAAACATAAATACAATTGCTAATGACTTTAAGAAATGGGACAATATCTAAGGGCCATCCACAAGATCCCCGCAGATGTCTTCCCCAGAAGATACAGAGGCGGGGGCATTCTACTACAAGGTCACTGCCATATTCTCAGCATGTAGCCTATTTGATGTCAGTTGTTCTCACATCCCCGATAGAACAAAAATATCCAATTCCTAAGCAGTTTGTGAAGTTCACCTTCAGCAACAGAGTTTTATAAATCTCAAATAGTTTATAAAGCCTTATCTCCGATAGAGTTTATTTCTCTAGATACGGAAGTTCATCTCCCAGCGGAGTTGATTTCTCCAAATTGTTGAAACATTCCAACAGATCTCTTCCTCTCGACAAATTCATTCTTAAACAGAAGTTGAAGATCCTCGGAAGAGAAAGGGAATCGCCAACAAAACTATCTCCATTCACTATCCCCAGCGGAAATTGAAGAATCACTTTCTTCACTCGCCAACAGCAGTCCTGGATTCAGCTTCCCAATGCTCTTCAGCAGCAGTCAGGGATTTATTTTCCCAGACAAATATGCTGCACAATAGCATTACATGTTCATACACCATGACATGTGCATACAAATACATATATCACAATCTCATTTATTTTGGGAGCCTCATGCAATTCATACATCATGACATCACATGAAACTGATTTTACCTTTTCAGGTTAAATTAGCAGACAGACAAACACTATCAACTTTTACAGCAGGTCAAAGATTAATTCCCGAAACCAGACGGGGAAACTATCTGTACGATCAAGTGGTATAAACTCCCGAAACAAGACGGGTTTACCAACAAATACAGCAAGCCACAAATTAATGCCTGAAACCTGACGAGGAAACTATCTATGTGACCAGCTAAATAAGTTTTAGATTAATGCCTGAAACCAGTCAGGAAAACTATATGTAGACTATCGATTATGGATTAATACCTATAACAAGCCAGGAGAACTATTTACATGAAGAGATTAAATATTAATACATATAACAAGCCAGGAAAACTATCTTTCTTTCTTAAGTCAATGATTAATACCTGAAACCAGATAGGACAACTATCTCAATGACCAAACAAAAACATAGTTCCAGATTAATACATGTAACAAGTCAGGGCAGCTATCTGTGGGTGACCGACAAATTTCAAATTCCAAATTAATACCTAAAACCAGACAGGACAACTATCTGCGAACAGCTAATTGGCAGATTAACACCTGAAACCAGACAGGAAAGCTATCTATATGACCAGACGAAGCAATCTTACACGGGTTCCTTCTCATATATCTCCGGGTGCAGACTAACATGGACTCATCCTAGAACAGCCCTACGCATGCTCTTTATAATGGATCTTCAGGTAATGGTTAATTCCATTATCCTCAGCAAGTTACTGTGAAGCCTGGATTTCAACCAGAAAGAAGTAAACTTTCATCTCTCCAATCAAGAGATAGCTTTCCCAGTAGAGTAATGGACAACTGAAGTTCCTAGATTCTATTCCCACAAAATTTTCCTCAAGTGGGAGAATAACAGAAACCCATATTTCCCAGCGGACTCCTCCTCAGACGGCAGGAACAGGAACCCCTAAAGGAACCATGTGTGAAATCATCATCTACTCTGGATGGCATCTTTAAGCCCATCTCTGACAACTCTAAGTCATCTCCTCAAAATGGCATCTATAAGCTCATTCCTTGCATCATCAACCATCAATGTTATTTCATGCGATTGCAATTTCTGGACACTCTAGTATTCAATCATCTTCCACCTTCAGATCATGAAAGGCAGACAAGCCAATATACATCTTCAGGTTTAGGAAGATTGAACAGGGGGCAAGCTATTGTACCCCAAAATTTTCCCTCTCATGTTTTTCCAAGATTTTTTCTTATATGGGTGGTCATAAGCACTTGATTAAATAAAAATAAAATTTTGAAGATAAACAAGGTCTTTCGATTGGCATGTCAAAGGGTCTTTCGATTGGCATTTTGATAGGCTTCGTTTGAGCACTTAACCTCCTCCAAGCTTGCCTCAAATTTCCAAGCTTTGATTGAAGCCTTGGTGTTTTGCTTGTTTGTTGTATGCAATCTTCGACCGGGCATGTGTTTCCTTTGAAACAGCCTCCTTCGACCCAAAAAGGAAGAGCATCCTGTTAGTGCTCCTTCGATTGCACCATTGGCTTTACATGCTGGTTGGATTCAAAAAAATGCAATGGCTACCTGCATGCAAGATTCCTGCTTCATTTGGGCATTTGGTCTCTTCAGAGCATGCTTAATTCCTACTTTGACTGGGCAAATAATCCCTCTTCAGCCTGCCTTCAGTGCACAAGGCAAAAGGCTTCTTTCGACTTGCCTTTGATGCACAAGGCAAGAACCCCCTACAACCATTTTTTGATTCATTAGGACAAAAGCCCCTTCACGCCTGCCTTGGATTCACTAAGACAAAGACTTCGTTTGTGCTTGCCTTCAATGCACAAGGCCAAGACTCTCAGCTAAGTTTCTGCACTATAGCACAATATGGCCCCTTCGAAAGAGCATTTCAAAGGTCCAGTCAAAGGACACGCATTGGAGAGTCATTCAAAGAAGGCACAGAGGAGTGCATGTGGGATATTCAAAGGACACACAATTGGTGCCTTCAAAGGGGCATGATTGAAGAGATTAAGCCCAACTACTTCCAATGGGAATTGTTTCATCCTTGTCCCTATTGATTACTTCACGAAGTGGGTAGAGGCAGCCTTGTTTGCTTCCGTTACCAAGAATGTTGTGGCTTAGTTCATTAAGTATAACCATATTTGCCGGTATGGCATCCCTGAAAGGATCATCATGGACAACGGTACCCATCTTAACAATACTATGATCACAGAACTATGCACACAATCTAAGATTAAGCATCACAATTCTCCTTCGTGCCGGCCAAAGATGAATGGCACAGTGGAAGCCACCAACAAGAATATCAAGAAGATCTTGCAGAAGATGAAGGAGACATATAAATATTGGCATGAGATGTTACCATTTGCTCTTCATGGTTACCGCACTTCAGTACGTACATCAACTGGGGCAACCCCGTTCTCTCTAGTCTATTGTATGGAGGTTGTCTTACCCGTTGAAGTCCATATTCCTTCCCTAAGGATTATGAAAGACGTGAGTTTAGATGAAGACGAATGAATTCAGACTCGACTTGACCAGATAAATTTGATTGATGAAAAAAGTCTTACGGATGTTTGTCATGGTCAGATGTATCAAAAACGCATGATCAGGGCCTTTAACAAGAAAGTCAAACATCAGGTGTATCAGGTCAGTGATTTGGTAATAAAGTGCACCATCTTACAACAAGGTGATCCTAGGGGCAAATGGACTCCCACATACGAAGGTCCATTTGTGATCAAAAA